>BQKZ01011112.1:0-17414 GCA_036244855.1 Temnopleurus reevesii | reverse complement strand
ATGTTACCTTAATCAAATTACAAATCATTTCTTCTAAGGTCTAATTACCACTAATTTTTTTCACATTCTAAACTGGATAAGGGTTAGTGATTGAAAACTAGTATATGCAAACTTTTTGTCCATCAACCTACCAAGTCTTTATCCTCGCTTCGTTTGAGATGATGGAAAAGCCTCTCCAGCGTTTCACTCTCTCTTGTAATCTTCTCAGCAGCCTCCTTGCGCTCTTCATACGTTCTGAATGTCATGCGTCTGAAAGATTTACACAGTACGGAAAGTGAAAATAACTCCTCTTGTCACCAAATACAGTTATGTGTATAACAAAAAAGACCAAATAAAATACATTGAATTAATCTATTGAATATGTAACAGGGTCCTCAAATCTATGGGCATATTGATTGCAAATATGAATTTGTGACTTCCCCTAATCAACCGTAAAGGGGGACTTCTCCCACACATTGTTGTATTGCCAGTGATTAAAGAAAAATAAAATGAAAAAATGTGTAAATATGAGGAAGAACTTATCAATCGTTCAAAAGCTATGGATTTTACAAGTTTTCACTTACTCCACTAACAGTCACTAGACTTCCAGTATATCACTGAAAATGTCATTGATTTTTATTTATCAAAAAAGCATTGTAACTTCATTAAACAAAAAATTAATGCTTTTTAAATTATGTGTTTGCGAGAATTTGACTCACTTTTCAAGCATTCCCCTGACATAGGCAATGACTGTCCTCCTCTCTAGCTCCTTCACAAGAGATTCATAGTAGTTTGGTCTCAGATGAATGAAATCATTGTGATAGTCTTCTATTGTGATACATACAGTGTCAAGAGCTGGGGAACCTGGATGCTGAAACCTAAAAAAATAATAAGATACAGGATGCTATTTGATATCACATATTTAGAAGTGTTTGGTCTGAGATGAATGAAATCATTATAGTAGTCTTCTCTTGTGATACACACAGTGTCAAGAGCTGGGAACCAGGATGTTGAAACCTAAAAATCATATAGAAGATATATCGCATGCATGGATGACATTTTATACATATTAAATATTTTTGAGGACCTATTTTAAACAAGATTGTGAAGTAACAAAAATCTTAAAGTTATTTTATCACATCCAAGAAATTTACCTGTAATAGTTTAAGTATCTAGGTTCTGACACCTTCCTCAGACTCTCACAAACGAACATTAGTTCCAAATTTTGCTATCACATTGATTTGTCAATTTTGGGAATCGCTGATGCAGTCAGTGACTGGAAGGGCATACACTTGAATAGCATGAGAAAGCCAAGACAAGGCCAGGAGGATTTGGTAGGCGATTTGGAACAAGAAGACTCCCCCCCCCCATCAACATCAGCTAGAATGGTGGAGCATATTAGCTCTCTGACATTTACACATCAGTGATCAGTAAATCAGCAACTCAAGCCGATCAACAGATCAGAAATTAGAATTTCTTGGAGGGATAAGATTATCGTTGGGAACTAATACAAATTGAAATTCATTGGAATTAACAAATATCACCCAACTTCATACTCAATTTTGTCCAGCATTTCCAGACTAAAATTGAGATCTACTGTATAAGCCAATATTTTCGCGATTTCTGACCAGTTTGACACATTGGCGTGTTGTTATTTTCACGTATTTGACAATGTTTGTACACAAATGAATGTGCATCATAGAGAGTGGAAATTTTTGCGAGGCCATAACCGCGAAATTAGCGAAAATAAAACCACCGCGAAAATTTCAGCTTATACAGTATTCTCATCATCATTAGATCAATACATTTGGAGATATCTTTTAAAACCTAAATAATCATCTCTTTGATACACTGAAGAATACATTCCTAATGACAGTCTTACCATGGTCTTGTGATGATCTGGCTGAGATGAGGCTCGAGATCCAAGAACATTTCCCATAACAGATCCCCAAGACTGTTGAAAAAAAACAGACATTACATGAGTATAATCATCAACATCTAATAATGTTGAAATCTTTCTCTACATCATGCATGTCATATCAAATATAATAGTGGGCTCATTTGCTTCCAAATTGTCTATTTTTTTGAAAGAAAGAACTTTTATCGTTAAAAGCTCTTATGAATACAGGATGTCATTTTCTTGTAAAATATTTGCTAAGAACATCGAGCACAGGCATAGAAAAACGTTGATTAATATATGCAATGACCCATCAATTTATAGCTTAATAAATCACATGGTTTCCCTGGTAAACAGAACACACTCCCTATTCTTTTACACCGTTTGGAGATGGGAATAAAGCTGCTATATGCCACAAGAGCAGTGTAGTCAGAGGCTAGTGACTCAAATCGTATAGAATCAAACATCTACGAATGTCAAAGGAGATATTCCTTGCAACGCTACACTTACAATAAATGTTTTTTTTTCTTATCAAGGCAATCTCTAAGCAAAAATCCTACCTCTCTCCTGCAAGCTTGTGGAAAGCATCAATCAGACTCTGGAACACAGATGTAGAGCCAGTCTCTCCAACTGGTAGCTTCAAATGCCTCCTCTGGATAGTAATTAGGAAAAACAAATCATTAATAAATTCACATTAAGGAGATATCTTGAAGATGAGATAGGATAAACCTAGGATAAATTCATATTACATATTTCAGCCCTGCACTGCAGGGCTCATATCATATAGAGATCATGTTGAATCTTGTACGTCTCATCCAAAGTTTCACACACGACACTTTTTCCAACTCTGAATTCAATAGGATTTCTACTGAAATTATATGCAAATCCTTGTTATCGTTCCAAAGCTCAGTATCTTCTTCTTTTATTTTTTTTAAGAAATAGCTATTCTACTGTCTTTCTCTGTTTGGCAATCCCAGTTTTTGCTATGAGAGGCATCTCATAAGTATGCTAGAAAGTTTGCAACTCTGGTAGATCATACTTCCTAAGTAAAAATACACATATGTGATTGATATCAATGTCAACCTTGGTAATCTTGATACTATCCCTCATGTAAAGATCAAAGTGAGTGGACATAGGAAATATGAAGTGATCCTTACTCACCTCCAGAAGTTTGGTGAATTCAACAAAGGAATGAAAGTTGTTTACGATGGCAACCTGCAGAGAAATAAATTCAGGAACACCCATATTATTGTCGTTCATCAATTATCATTACAGTTACATAAAAATTTACTTAGTTTGTCCAAAATGTGGGTCGTTAGCATTTCTTGTATTTACTGTACTCTATGGATGAAAAAAGATGCCATGAGCCTCACATTACAGTAATTCACTAAGACAAAATGTTTAATACTTTTGTAATCATACTGCACTCTTGACAGGAAGGCAATCACATAAAATTATGAAGAATCTCTTATTCATCATGGGCTATGGTTCCACACTCAGAGTCAGAGAGTTATTAGATAGGAAAAGTTACAGGCATTAGATGAATACGGCATTTTTAAAATCAGATGTTTGATTAGAAATGAAATATTACAGGCAATCGTGACCAAAGCTTTTATCACAAAAGATTCCACGCAGAAGTAACTTTCTTCTATTAGAAAATGAGCTGAACATACCTCATGGGTATAAACAAAATATAATATGCAGAATGACACCATGTTTTTGCTTGTGAATCAGGAATATAATGTACAACCTTTGTTTGCTTCTTGCTTGTCAAGCCGCCAAATGGAGGTGAGGACCCTTTTTTCACAAGTTAAGATAAGTTTTTGAACACCCCCCCCCCTGAAACAAATCTAGAGTCGTCACTGATATGCTAGTTTTGTTCTTACCATGAATTGGAAGAAGAATCTTGGTTCACTTCTCTCCTTCATGTGCCGGGTCTTGTAGTCTCTGATTGCATCTGTGTATGACAAAATCAGTTTTGAACTCTGAAATCATACCTTCATGCATGATATGCTGGATCCATCAAAATTGCCCACTACAAAATGCCTAATTGAAATTATCATTTACATTATTTATAACATTCTTACAACTAAAATGTCTCTAAACATGGAAGTAAAATGAGTCTGTCAAAGAGTAGCTTGAGCTGGGGGGAGATAATATTCTGATTCTTTCTGTATTATAAACATGAACAGTTTCATTCTGAAAGGATTTTGGTGTAAATTTGAAACATTTTTACATCCTTGTATTGCTCAAAATATACACTCTAAACTGACTAAATTTACATGACCTCATGGTAAAGTTAGTGAGTCTCAAATTGAAAAAAAAAATTGAGCGACAGCATGATCGCAAATTTCATAGAGGGGGTTGCCCAAATCCAGATTAATATAGGGTAAGATATAATAATTCTGGCTCAACTCACCTCTGTATGTATCAATGAAGAGTTGGAGCTCCTCAACACATAGTAGCACCACTTTGGTTGTAAGATCCTTGCTGATCTGCTTGGCTACTTGCAGCTGAAATTATCTCAAGACAGAGAAGTGGAATGATTTGTTAGATAATTGCACGAAACAAAGAATGGCATGACACTACTGATGAGCTATTTCACTATAAATCACAGTACATGTGATCAAATTCTTAAAATTAGATAATTAGATAGAAAAAAATGGCAGAAAGTTTACAAACTCAGTTCCAATAAATGAGCATACAAATGTCTGTATCATAGGGTCAGCACCGAACATTTGTGGAAAATTTTTTTTGCAGCAACAAATGTTCTGGAACCAAGATGAAAGCTTCTCAATTACAACTGATGGGGGTAAATGGGAAAGGGTTAGAAGGAGAGCCTGATTACTTACATTCTCTTCAATCATTTGGAAGATGATAAGAGCAAGCTGTGTTCTGAAGTAACCCTCTCCATCTGATTCCGGTTCCACCTCACCATTCCAATCCTGCAAGGGTAAGATAATTTTACACCTAATAGTTACCATGACAAACTACAAATAACAGCATGCTGTGTTCTGAAATAGCCCTCAGTCTTATTCAGGCTTCACATCACCATCCCAATGCTAGAGGGGTATAGATTCCCAAACAATGCTTACCATGACAACTTATCACTCTGTATTTGCTTGCAGTTGATACCAGACAAGCTAACAAATTTTTGTTTTGCTTCATAAGTGCGTACTAAGATATATTGAAATCTATACTCAACACAGAACACCACAATACTATAGTAAATATCATGATTGATTCATTATGATATAATTATATAATATTGGATGGCAATAAATGGAATACCAGGGAATATTGCACAAGTTAGGGCAATATTGGCCCTAACGAGTGCAATATTCCCGGTATTTCATGAAATGAAGCCATCCAATATAATTATTATTATCTTTACATATGCCAGAAGGCTGGTCACTGCTTTGCGCAAGTGTAAAATTGAAGCCGTACAATATGGCTTAATATTGTACGGCTTAAAACTCTCATATAGATAATAATTAACTATATCCTCTTCACAAAGAAAGAGAGAGCATAATACCTTGATGTCTGATTCCAAACCATTGGCCATCCACTTCTGTATATTTGTGTGTAGAGTTTTCATGTACCTTGGGAAGTAAAAAGAGAAACATTAATGATTCAAGGATTAAACCTGATTTCACTTTCAAGGATTCATTTTTTCTTGAATAAGATTTCTTTCTGTGTGAGATTATCATCTGATATTGGTAAGATCAAAATGCTATTCATTTCAATCAGTCTTGGAGGGTCAGTTACACTTGATTTGTCATATATACATGTATGATAACATGCTTTTTAACACCTGATTGGAGAAAGGGCATTACATTCATACAAAATAATATTGTTTCATGAGATTCTGTATGAGTCATACAGTGTACTAAACATACAACCATTTTCGCAACTGAACTTGTAAGAGCAATTTTGCAAGTTGTTAAATTCATGATCAGGATATAACGGAAATTGAGGCACTTCTCACAAGAAAGATCTGTTCCGAACTGCCTAATTCCCAGAGTCACAAACACTTTTTTTTTAATTGCGAGGACTTGTTTAAAATTTTCTCTTGTAAAGTAGTCCCTGCAATATAGCTTAACAATTTTCTCTGACACAAGAAATCTCCATTTAAAAGGTAATTGTCTCAGGCATGTAGATAGCATTTTAGTCTGAATATTCATGTTTGCTCAGAGGCAGATTCTGCAGTGCAGTGCAGAGCCATCAACATGTTCAATTAGCTATGCTTTTAGCCAAGTGCACAGAATATAATGCATCAAACAAAATTAAACTTACTCTTGTTGTAGATCCTCTACCATCTGATCTGAGAGGGCATCCGGTTCTTTCTTGATGTCAATACCAAGCTCAGGATGACCAAGCAGCATATTCCCTCTGAGGATAAAAAGATAGTAATTACAAGAAAGTTTAATGTTTGGTATCTACAATATACTGGGTGTTGTAAGAGATGTGATGTAATAATAATAGATAATGGTGGATTCTTGCAAAGCACACAGGCATATATCAACGGAGCGCATAGCAGTTAGCACTGACAGTCTTTATTCAATAATATCCTGCTTATTAGCAGGCTGCCACTATGGCACCTCACATTTCAAGAAATTTCTTTCTGCCATTACCCACTTACCTCACCTGGGTCGAGTGCAGCAAAACATGGATGAATTTTTTGCTGAAGGAAATGAATGTCATGGGCAGGATTCAAATTGTCAACCTCCTTGTAGGAAGGTGAGAGACAGAAAGTAATACACCATCATCCTTCCACATGAAAATCAACAACAAAACAATTGTAAATCTAAACATGCAATCTGACTGACTTACTCATGATGTGCTCCTTAACCTTCGCTGGGCTGATGGATCAATATTGAACATTCTTATAATTGGGTTCAACAATTATGATAATTGTTTGTCTATTATCTTTCTACTGGAGAAGCAAACAACTGACTTTCATCTTTAAGGAATATCTACATATCAACTCTTTATTGAAACTAAGGCATAGAGAATTTCTGATTTAAAGTAAATGTCAAGACAACAATCATCATTATTGACTGAAAGTCATAGCATCACAAGAACGGTTTATAGAGAAATATGTATGCAATTATTTAAATTAGCAAGTGTTGATCAAAAGCAACGTGTGATCAATGAAAACTTTCTTGTAATATGCCAGGAAATACATGTAGCTCATTGTGTGCGAATTGAGGTGTTAAGAGGTACATCATTTGTTGATTTTGTAGAATACCTTTATGCCACTGGTTGGAGCCATTGCCTAAGAGGCGGTTTATCTTACTTTCATTTTACAGCTATTTTATATCTAAATTTTTTTTTTCAATATTGAAATAAATTGCATAGAAAAGTATGGTTGAGAAGTGCATCTCATCTGTTAAACATGATTTCTCTCTCACTGAGAGAAAATGAATATGATGAATTAAAGTTAATTAAATTAAAGCAAAATGACCAGAAAGAGAGAACAAAGGTTCATACACCAGTAGAATCATTGTCAGGGACAATTTAAAGGTATAGATTCGTAATGACCAGGATGCAGAAATTGATGTTAAATGAGCTGATGTATTCGCAAGTTGCTTTACATGCCTAAATATATCTATGTAGGATATTAGAAGTACATTTATGCTCGTATTCTATGTATTTCACGTTGAACGGGTCAATAAGCCATCGTTCCTGCGGTGTACTAAGTGCTTTAGCGCGGGAGAGCGTCGGCCTGAAATTGGCGGTGCGATCGGTGGTATTGTCTGCGGTGTGTGGGTTCGCGTTCATTTTGTACGTGAAGCATGTTCTGTGAGGAAGTACGACCGCACCAGGTTATTTCATTTTGCGATAATTAAGCCATTTCTAGGTCGATTTCATTCAAACAAACTATGAACATGCTCTAATTTACTATTGAAAAAATGCATTATGGTAATAATTTTACTGCAGCTCGCAAACTAGTTAAATATCTGAAGCGCCCTCCTCCCAAAACTAGTCTTTCCCTTTAACATTCATGGTTCTGTGTACACTAAGTCATCTAGTTTATACTGTTCTTCAACTGGTTTTTGCAAGTATACCCGACATTAATTCTTATAAAATACAAAGCTCTGCTCTGATTGAAATCATAATACAAGAAAGCAATGATAGAAATGATAATAATATATGGCTAATACTCTGGCTTGTTAACACAATTTGCAATTTCTTTGCATGAGTAGGCAGTTGTGGTAATTATCAACATTGTGTTTGTGACACTTTTATAATCTTATTAACTAAAATGAACATTAAGAGAAATAGAAAATAAACTCTTTGAAGGACTCAATCCTTTTGCAATCGTTTTCAAATATTTGACTAATATAAAGCGCAAAATAACAGAAGTAAATACATGTAGACTGCCAAAAATACAACGTCATACATGCAAGTAAATAAGAATTGTTGAAGATACCATGATGAATATTTAGAAATCCTATATGAATGAATTCTTTATACATAGGAAAATTTTCTCAAGGCAGAAAACATATCATCATCATCATCATCATCATCATCATCATCATCATCATCATCATCATCATCATTAAAATCATCATCATCATCATCATCATCATCATCATCATCATCATCATCATCATCATCATCATCATCATCATCATCATCATCAACATCATCATCATCCTTTCTATTATCCACATCATATTCATGGCATTTTTATCCTTCAGAGACTCTTTAACTTAAAACTAAGAAACATGATGATGTAGCAACTTAAGAATCTGTGAGCAGTTGAACGAGATGAGCACATTTATAAAATGACATCTTCATGCAATGTGTCAAGATTTGTTGGATATATATATCTTTCAAGACGTTGTTTGGCACTTACTTAAAATCCACTAACCAAGTGAGCATCTCGATGATTTCATCATACTCTAGGCCAGAGCAGATCAGATCCTCAAGCTGAGTGTAACACAAGACACATTCAAAGCCAGAAATACATCAATCAATCTAATTCTTTATAAAACACCACTCAACAGTAATAACATACTGTGCTGTACTAACCGATACCTGCAGTACATTTACTTGGGTGTCATGTAAAATGTAAAATATTAATATCCTTCAGGCAACAAACCAAAGGCTGAGGTAACACTTACTTGAAATCCGTTATCCATGTCAGCATCTGGATAATTTCATTGTGTTCTAGTCCTGAGCCGATCAAGTCTTGAAGCTGAGTATAACATTTACAGTACACACATACATACAGATGGATAAAATACAGTTAAAAATGTTCATATATGACAGAAAGAAACTGGGAAATCCGACAAATTTGATTAAGGAGAGACGAAAACGGATGAATTTTTTAATGTTCATATTTTCATTTTTTAGTCTTCTAATATGAATTAAGAGACTGCAATCTTTGTCAGAAAAGACTAATGCTTCTATGACGTCGTAATCTGTTGTAGTGTATTACCGGTAGAAATTACAAAAGTTAGGGGGGAAATAGATGTGTAAATCAATGTGAGTCATTTCTTGTGTTGTTATTTCAGATTTTACTGCTTGGTGCAAAATAGACGAGAAACCGAATACTGTATAAGATAAAATTTTTCTATTATGCTCTAAACAATTATACAATTATATTGCTTACACTACAATCAAAGAATTGCAAAGATAATGTATATAAAAGCTTTCAAATAATATTCAAAAGGTGTTTTCACAAATATAAATGGTATGGTAGAGATTTTCTCTTGGTTACCACCTCTGGAAACAAAATTTGACAAATGAAGATGAAATGAATGAGATGAAAAATTGAACGAGATTGCTTACATGTTGGGAGACGTTCTCAATGTATGTCTTGATGAAGAAGTCAAAGATCTTGTAGTCAGGAGGAAAGAGGGGTACACACAGGAACTAAATAAAAAAGGACAAAACAAAAATCGAGAATAAATAATGGATGAGCTTTAATTCAAATTTTTAATTCAAATTGTATCACTTACATGTAGTTATTAATCTTGTATATATGTGGGTTGTTCCTAGAAATGGATAAATTTCAGAAGTTGGTTCATCAAAACTATTTTTGAAGATCAATTTTAATCACTTTTGCGATTCATCTGATAGAAGGCCACTTTGAATAAGACAAGAATGAGAATCACCAACTTCTGACAGAGTTATAAAAATTTGAATATAACATTTTGAAACTTTTAATTATAATGAAAGTAACTCAAGCATGAATTATTTAAAAGTGATTTTAAATAACTCTCTACATATTTGTACCCACATATTTGTTGTAAGACCTATTATGAAAATGAGAGCTGTTGACTGTATTTAAGAAATTTGCTGGAAAATAATGATTAACAAATAAAAGCCTACTTTGACAACACGAAGATCCTCCACCATGTATTGCCTGATCAACTCCAGATGGCGCACTAACCACATGCGCTCTGTGCTTCGATCTTCCAGTTGACTACCTTCAATCCTAAATGGTAAAGAAAGGAAAAGAAAACATAGGCTTACAGGTAGCAATTCACATGCATTGATAGAATACATGCCTATTAAAATAAATGGAGGAGTGAAGACTGATAAATAGACCGTTGCAGTAGTTGACAGCTTGGTATAATGTGTACGACAATATTTGAATATTGTCCTTTGGGCCTTCCTTATGTATTCATTGATGCCCCAAAGTCCAAATGAAGAAAATCACATAAACCTTGTTGAGCAAGTCAATAGACTTCAAATCACAACAGTCTTTGCTCTTGGTCCCGCTGATTGTAATAAGCGCATAAGCAGTCTTTAAAATCTCTTTTAACTACTCCCCTCCCCCAAGGAAAAAAACAACAAAATTATGACATCAAACTGTAAACATCCTAATGATTTAATGTTAACTGATAATGCAACTTACTTGATGTTAACAACCTTCTGTAGTTCTTCAATGCATCTCTTTCTCCAATTCTTAGGTCGTCCTGGTGCCTTGAATCCAGCCATCTTCTCTCTGTCCGACATCTTCTTGTCAATTCTGGTGGGAAACAGATCACATAATTCAGAACTGCCAACCCCACATATATACAAATCCTGCTATTTTCCCATCAAAAATCCTGCTTTTAGAAAAAAAAATATTAGATTCTTAACTTCCGTGCACGTTCCAATATTGTATACAAAGGATATTAAATATCTTATTTTGTTGTATAGGTGTCCTATTTTCATTGAAAAATCTGAAAGCCTACTAGTTGGCACCTCTGCATAATGGCAAGTAATTTGAATTGTAAAATTGAGGTTCATCAAAGACAGGATATTTAAGAAACAACAACTATTGACAATAAAATAAAATAACAAAACTGGAAAATTCATAACACCTTTGGAGAGTTCAAATTATAAGTTTCAGTGGTGAATTGTACAAATGTTATCTGTCTCAATGAAAATTAGCTTAGAAAATAGGCAAACATTTTTATTTAGTTCGATTGGTGTTGTTGCTGTTGTTTTTTTTAATTTAATTTTTTTTTTTTTTTTACCATCAACGCACTTCATATTCATTCCAACTAATGAGAGAACCATCCAATGATTCCTGAATTGAAAGAGAACGGGCACCATTTGGATTCTACAAAGCAGATAAAAATATCGGCCTAGGGTTAGCAATGAACTCACCTTTCTTCTCTCTCGATGATGCGCAGACACGTGACAACAAGTTGAGGCTGTCTGCTAGCAATGAGCAAGAGACGCTGTAACACTAGTCTGATCTGCTTGAACAGCATGTCCTAGACAAAGAAAGCAAGAAAAGTACAATTAATCAACATATAATTGAAAGTTGAGTTCTGGAGGAGACTCATACAGGCAATTGTGACTAGCAGAATTCTTTCAGAAGAAAAGTTGATTTACAAATGATAAAAATAATAACACAGTTTTGTATGAGAGCATAACATTTTTCAACTGAAAGAAGTTTGACTTGAACAGAGTTGACTGCAATTATACAGTAATGTCTGTCTCACGCATCTCACGAACTGCAAACATTTATACATTCCATGTACTATGCTTGTGCATCCTGAAAACACGGATTAACTTTGTAATAATAATGATAAATACACAAGGATATAGGGGATGACATGCCAATTCGAAACATTCTTCATATTCCAAATACAAATGGAATGTATCTTTATCCCCAACTTTTCAGTTGTTTTGGGTAAAATGGAACATAATTTAAGTTATTAAATCCAGTATCTAATCAGCTTTTTCCTTCTTACATAAGTAATTAACAGTGAAAACAATTTCTAAATATGTTCAAACTGGCAAATTCTAAAAATACCTTTTATTATTTTAATCCCATTGTGCTTTTTAAAGGGGTGCAATCTCAAATTTCTTAGTTTTACTACGATTTCTTATCCATGATAGTTGAACCAAATTAGGTGATTTTGTAAATGTCGGCCGATGTGTTTATTGTGTATACTTACTGATAGTTTTTCCACTTCTGAGAAATACCTTTGCAGTAGCTGGAATGAACAAAAGAGACCATGATGAGATTAATCAGGATATGATAAACACAATCTATTTCAGGAAACATGTCATGAGAAAATATCAGTGAAACCAAATGAAGAACAATAACATAAATAAATATATTCAGGAGGATAAATGTTCTTAACAGTAATGCTTCTGGCAACACTTTTGATGGCAGAGAAATCTTAGAATCTTTCCATTAAAATTGCCAATATTGAAATGATGCTAATGTCTATATCTGATTTAGATAAGTATAAGGCTATGCTTAAGAAGTAATTATCTAACAAATAATTTGCATGTACATGAGCCCAGTGCAGAATATCAAATGTACGTTGTTTTCTTGCTTTTTAAAGCAGATCTTTATTCTCCACTCTCATTCTGTTATTTCTTTTTCTGCTGTGTAAGCGCATAGGGACATGCTATGGCTATGTGTTATGCGCTATAAAAGAACTGAATATTATTATTATTATTATTATTATTATATAGAAAATAATGTGACATAAATATCTACGGTATGTCATAATTGTATTAAGCGAACGTATAAACATCATGCTTATTAACAATAACCCTCTGATTCATATGTAAGTTCTTGCATTGCCCTGATCATGATGTGATATCTAATATTACAAACAGGAATAAGCATTTGTTTCCCTTTAGTGCATAATTTAATTTGTTGAAATAGACATTTTTTTATACCGTACTCTGTATCTCATCACACCTGGGGATACATTTATACAAATATCTGTTATCATACATTTTTATATATTTGTTCTAATGCATACATTTGAAATTTGATAATTTAATGTGTGTACACCTTACATGATTATCTGTTGGGTTGTCTGAAGGCTGCTTGTGCAGTTCATAAAGTAGGTCATCTCGTGAGCTTTCCAGTTCCATTAACCTTGATATATAAATTATGAAACAAAACAACTTGTCAATTTATTCTACATATACACACATGTACATTTACAACTGTTTATAAAATTACATTATTTTATGTTATCTTGAACATATGCTTCTTCTACAATCATTTCTTTGTTCTATTTCAATTTCTTTAAGCTATAGCAGCTTATTACATATAGCTTTGTACAACACCATTATATTTTTTTTTAATAGAAATAATGTGTGACAAATGTCTATTTGTATTATACCTGTTGGATATTCTCTTGATCCTAAATCTTGAAATAAAACCTGAAAAGTTACACATCCTTGCTCACATCCCACGAAAGGAAGTCATTAATGATGAAACACTATAACTATCAGTGTCAAGAACAAATCCTCATAGCTAATACCATGGTCAAGGCTTTCATCACTTAAAGCAAAAGGTGATAAAAATTGATCTAAACAATCTATAAAGAGAAAATAAATTTTACATGAAAGTGTTATAACATCACTGATGTTAAAATTCACACTATTTATGTATGAAAGCTTCTCTCCTTGATTGAATGAATATCCGATTTTTCGTATGTAATTTATGCTTTCGCCTGGATGGGATGTATAAGCTGTTTCAGAAAAAAAAAGTCTTTTTTTTTAGTGCAGATGCGAAAAAGGAATGAAATGTATTTTTTTGCTTGTATCGTTGGCAGTCCAACTAGGTTTTTTTTTTTTTTTTTATATACACCCCTGCTTGAAATCTTAGTGCTATGCCTACGGACGCCACAACATAATGCAGATAAAAAATTGATAGTCTTACCCTTTGTGAGCATGTAAAAGCTTTTCATCCATGATGTACATTTCTGTTTTCTTCACATTTTCTGGAACAGTGAAAATATGCTTCAGATTCTCCACAGCAGCTGCAAGCTAAAATATAGGAAAAGCATTAAAAACAAATACACAATTACCCAAACTTAATGCTTGGTCTATCTGTAAACTGATGGAATACACACAATCTGTTCAAGCATAACAAACTTGATTTTTAACCCTGATGACATCAAATATGTATTCAGATATTTTTTTGCTTTCTTTTTTTTTTGTTGTGTGTGAGTATGCGGTAGTGTACACCAGCAGGTTGACCTCCCTTAAAGCTCTCTAGTTTTTGCTATATTTTCACTGTTTTTCACTTGCATCTATCCCTTAAAACATTTAGCATATGGCCTTTTACAAATTTCCTCTCATATTTCAGAAGCATCTATGTTTCATTAAGGAAGCTTTCCTATATGTTATTATAATTACAGTTATTATATCATCATAGTTATATAGAATTCATACCTGGCTGTGTTGGCTTGCCACTTCCTTCACTTCTCCAAGGGTTGAGGTCAGCTCTGCACACTCTCTGTATTTCACATCAACTTCATGAACCCTGCAACAAAGCATGGAAGTACCCTCTTATAGATGAATGAATAAAAAATAACCTACTATTATCACTTTGGCTTATTTGAGATAGAAATATGGAAAATGTAACATATTATCATACTGTAAAATCCTTTTTCTCACAGTATAAAATTAATCCAGTATACAATGCAAATCGACTTTGCTGCTATCATGTACTGATAGTTAGAAGGGCAAGAAATATGATTTCATGTAAAATGATAATAATGCAGCACTTGTGTACAGAAAATCCAGACATTACATAAAAAACACCCTCCAGGGTACCTGTAAGCTTAATACACTTAGATGTAAACACAAACTCGGGCTAAATACTATAAAAGAACCTACACATACATGTATTCATGTTCTAGCAAGAGAATCCCGGGAACCTACCATGTTCTGATCTCCTTTACACCATTGAGAGCCCGCCCAAGCTGCATCAACCCTGTCCTGACCCCATCAAGCTGTGATTGCATTGCTGTTTTGAAACAAGCCTAATGCATTTGGATGCCAACTCAACCTTTGGGGCCCCCCCCTTCCTCTCCCCCCCAAAAAGAACCCAGATTCATGGTCTAGAGAGAAACCCTCCAAACCTACCATGTTCTGATCTCCTTCACACCATTGAGGGCGCTTCCAAGCTGCGTCAATCCCGTCCTTACTCCATCAAGCTGTGATTGCATTGCTGTCTTGAGACGAGCCTCAACGGACGCCTTCTTCCTAGCTTCTCTTCGCTTGAACTGCTCCACTCTCTCCAACTGATCGGGTCTCTGTACAAAAGACAATATTTTAACATACAGGTATTGAACACAGTAATAATCAACCACCTGAATGGCTCCTCTTTACTGGATAAGTGTATAAAAATACATGCACAGTGTACACTGCATATTTTCAATAATTGCAATAGAAGGGGACCAATTATTATTTGTACATGTACTTGACTATTTTATGTTCTTGAAGTATTTCCTCTCAAGATTCTCATGTATTTCCGATTTACATGGTAATTTCCCTATTCCTCAACACCAACCTCTAGGGACTTGGAAAATTGTGACTCCATGTTTAGTGTTGGAATGAAAAATCATACACTTTTCTCTACTTCTTCTACGTAGAACAAAGCACTTTTGCTACATTAACTATTGACAACATGTTGGTGGTTAAATTATATTTACAGTAAAATTATAGCCATCAATATATATGTAATTCCACATAGATTTTCCTTTTATCTCAGAAAGCACTATTTTCCTTTTTGATTCTGAGAAAAATCATACAATTTTGATCATATAAAATGCACTTAATTTGACAATTTCCGATCGAAAATAATTTAATTGTTCCGTGTTAAGCGATCGATTTGGTGACTGTATTGCTTCTGCAATCTGACAACTGTTGTCGGAGCTTGGCTTATTGGCCATTTCACTCTCTTGACATGTTTGACACCAACACTTAACAGTAACATGGAACTCATTGCCCCCCCCAATAAAAATGCACATTCTATTTTAGAATTCTAACACTTAAATAAACTCGGCATTCTCGTGAATTAGTACACCCTTCCATAGACTTGCGTTCATTTAGTCAGCGATGGTGGATTCATTGAATCTCTAGGCATAGACTTTGTACACAAAACAGACGTGCGCAGGATTAGAGAGGTGGCTTATTTCACGAGATGGCCATAAACTCTTTGAGTCTTCTATGATAAGAAAATTGATGATGCACAATATAAGATCCTCAAGTGTTCGCTTGCTTGTCTCCTCTGCCGCATTCCTGGGGGTTGGGGCTTCAACATATCTTCCACACCACAAGTTTAGAGTAGTTATATATCTATTCCAATTTATGATACATTTGTATATTATATAATGTAAATAATGTGTGTAATTTTTTTTTCTCTCCCTCTCCCCCTCCCCTTCCTCCCATTCACTCCCCTCCTTTCCCTGTCTCTTTTGAAGATACTCAGATCTTCTCACTGCACTGTTCATACTTCACCTATAATTAACACCACAACTAATCAAAATGTTACACACGTTGCCTCTTACAGCCTAGGACGACACCAATGGCAAGAGAACCACGACTTCTGTACAAGAGATGTACAATTAAAACTGACAAACATTAAAGGATATATTGAAGAAGGGGCGATATCGTATTTTAGGTCCCCAGGGACCTTTTTCCACCACGCCTTTTCTCCTATGGAAATTTGGCATTTGATTGATGCCATCGCGCATAGCCATAGATCTGTCAATCAGTGAAATTTACATCATCCACGCGACCGCTGGATGGGTGCCAAATTTAAACCATGCGACAGAATGTAGTCTTCAAAAGCTTTTGTTTACACTGCTCTGAAATGTATTTTATTTAGTATCTGACAACACTAAATAAACGTCAACATTCATTCAATCCAGTAAAACTGAGTTCAAAACTCTAAAAAAAAACTCTCTATATATTACTCCCCCTTTAGTCCACCTTTGCGTGTTAAATTCTTATTTTTCCCATAGACGGGGACCTAAAACACGAGTATCGTATTACTCCATGTTTAGGTCCCCGTCTATGGGAAAAATAAGAATTTAACACGCAAAGGTGGACTAAAGGGGGAGTAATATATAGAGAGTTTTCTAGAGTTGCTACTCTCATTTTCATGTGTTTGAAAGGTGATTTATTTTGGTTTTTACTGCTCTGAAATGTATCTTATTAAGTACCTGACAACACTAAATAAACCTCAACATTCATTCAATCCAGTAAAATTGAGTTCAAAACTCTAGAAAACTCTCTATATATTACTCCCCCTTTA
>BQKZ01011108.1:0-18782 GCA_036244855.1 Temnopleurus reevesii | reverse complement strand
TTTCTTTACCCTTCTTCAATATGTCAAGAAATCTTTTGAAAATTTAATCGACTTTGGTGGTAAAAGTGTAAACTTGAGTCAATTTTACCAAATGTTTGTTGGTCGAATCTGGGGCAAAAATCATCGCCGATGTACTCTGCACGCTTCAATAGGATTGTACACAAATTGAATACATCGTGCGCACCTGGTCGCTATTCTCCGGGTTTGCCTTAATTGCAAGTTGCAGTTGATCACAATACACCAATCAAAATTATTGTTTCATATGTGTCTTGGTAAATCGCTCATATTGTGTGTAATACATGTTACATTTCCAAAGTTGCAGTTTATTTGCAGTTGATATGAGCAACACCTTTTTAGACTTTACTAAAGCAACACCCTTTAGTCTTACTAAAGACTTTAGTATTATGGGACGGTCCACGTCTGTGCACCTAAACTTTTAGCTTGTAAAAAGCATGAAGTCAATGAATATCGAATTCAATTTTAATCTGATATTATCACAGATATTCAACAATTATGTGTGAGAAGTATCTCATCGGAATCTGACCAGGATCAATGTCATTTTAAATGAATATACATCTCTTTCATTTTTGCCGTTCAAAATATTTGGGTCCCTTCTCTGCATCCCATTCTCTTTACACACGGTTGGAGATTTTCTAGTAAAAGTCTTGATTTCATTGAGCGCGCAAGTTACATTGCGTATGTCAATGAGGTGCAGATGAGGGACCTGGCGCAGAGGAAGAGCCCCCTACCATAAGTCTAAATAGGTGTTGCTCAAAAGTTGCAATTGAGGGCAAGTTGCAGTTGATCGGGTCGTGCCAATCAAAATTGTTTTTCATAAATGCACGTACCATGCACGAATGAAAATGCGCGTTACGAATTGCAAAGTTGCAGTTGATTTGCAGTGGATGTTGAGCAACACCCCTAAGACTAAGTAATTGTGGTGGTATTGTACTTTGATATGTAGCCTTAGGTAGGGTACCGTATGTGCACTAGTATCCAATCACTTTGTCAAATTGATTAATTACTAGAAATTGGCAAAAAAATTTCTTCAAAAACAGTTTCTGTAGTATATTAAAACACAAATTTTGTTCAAATTAATGATTGCAGAAATTCAGAGAATTTCTTGATGGCATGTCTGATATTCCGCAACAAAAGTTTGTTGATAGAATTGTGCATCAGTACATTCCTTTGCCCTGTGCCAGTAATCCAATCACTGTGTAAAGTCTATGGACATGTGGATTCAATATGCAATAGTGCGAGCCATTCCATTTCTTCCTGGTTGATTCCCATTATTCCATTTGTATTTGCTGTATGAAGGTAAGGATGATCATCTAGGTATGATTATTAGAGTTTATTATCAATGTTGCTATGGTAACAGGAAATAAAGCAAATCCAATTGGTAATTGGATACTGGTATACACCAATTCTTTGTCCATTACAGACGAACGAAATGTTTTCTCTTTTTCCAGAAAAGTAGACAAATTTTGTTTTTTCGATTATAGTCACATCAATTCTGTAAGCATTTCAGAAAGAACAGTGTTGATTCCTTACTTAGAATATGATATTGATCAATCTTTAATAAATTTATATACAAAATGACTGTGGAGTTCTCCATGTATGACATCACAGATTATGCTAATTGGCTATATGTTGTTGATTNTATGCAACAAAAATTGGAATAAACAAATTCTAGATTCTCAGATTTTTTGATGGATGGTTGTGGATGTAACAGTGTCCAAAAAGTGTGAACTCTTGTCACACGTTTAGAAACCGTTACACCGACACCTCAAATCAGAAATTCAGAGAATAAAGAATGAGCCTAATCTAATTATTATTGCATTGCATCACCCATGTACCCCATAGTAATCATACCAATATTTATCATGATTGGTATTACTGATGTGCTGTAATACCAAAAATAAATAGTTTTGGATGTAACATGGACACTGTATCCGTATTACATCCACAACCTCAATTTTTAATATTATTTGAAAAGTATCAGAAAACAAAAGGTCTGTGTTCTTTAAGTGCTTCATGAAGGTAACACAAGTTTCACATCAAATGCTCAACTTTAGATAAGCTTTATTTTTAAAGTTATGATAAAATGTCATAAATGGGATCCCAACTTTGTGAACAGACCCATGACTTTAAGTGATAAAGTTTCATATATCAGGAAGTTGAGGAAATGGTGACTAAATGTTTCCAACGTATGTGAGATTGTCAAAAATCCTCTATGACCAAATAATGAATTTATCAAAGAGATTATTTGAAATTTATTGCAATTATTCCTAAATCATATACATAAATTTTTAAAACTTGTGATGTATAGGTGTAATAAAGTATTGTTACAGTTCTGTTGTTATGATGGTGATATTGCTAGGTATGTTGTTGATGTAGGGATGTTGTCATTGCTACAGTTCTGTTGTTTTTTTGTATGGTCATGTGATTGTGTCACTGTTGAAGGTATGTTGTTGGCATTGTAGGGATGTTTCTAATGTTGTCTATACATACATCCATTGCTACATTGTATTGCTATGTGCATTAGTGTTGTAATTTGATAATGAGACATGTTTTGATTATGTGGCAGTATGTGTTGTTGGTGTTGTAAGGGTGTTGATTTTGTGGTTAAAAGTTGTGTTTGAGTTACAAAAACCCTGGCTTTGTTAAACGGGAACTTCACCCAGACATTGATGTGCTTTCAGTGGATGAAGAAAAATACAATTATCAAACTGTGAAAATTTGAGCAAAATCCAATTATCCATTCAAAAGTTATGAATTTTCAAAGTTTTGATTTAAACCCCTCATGGGCTCTTTAAATTGGCAACATACAGGCACAAAATCGCTGCCAACATGGAGAACTCTTCATTCACTTTGTACATAAAATTTCACATTTTCTTCTTTTTCCAGAAAAGTAGACAAAATTTTGTTTTTTCGATTATAGTCACACCAATTCTGCAAGCATTTCAGAAAGAACAGTGTTGATTCCTTACTTAGAATATGATATTGATCAATTTTTAATAAATTTATATACAAAATGACTGTGGAGTTCTCCATGTATGACATCACAGATTATGCTAATTGGCTATATGTTGTTGATTCAAGGATGCCCAGCTCAGGTGGAAATGATAACCTTGAAAATTCATAACTTTTGATCGGATTATCTTATTTTGCTCAAGTTTTCACAATTTGTTCAACTGATTTTTCTTCATTTGCTGATTGTACATTATTGTCTGTGTGTAATTCCCCTTTAAAAAGAATGCTGGTAGAATGCATGGCAATTATTGGTAACATTAATTCAACACTAGTCACACATGCATTTGTAAGATTTGTGTAACATTGGCAAGACATGGTCAATATATTAATTCATCATAATATACCATAATATTACTAGGTAGTTCACCAATATAGATCATCTTTTTAAAAAATGATTGGCTTTTAGCATTTAGCATATGCATATAGTGATACGGTTGCATAATTTTAAGGATAAATGTTAGTGATTTATTAACTTATGAAAGTCTTTATGTCCAGTCAGAAAGTAAATGGTGAGTGTACAAAATTGTTAAATCTAGTGTAATTTAAGAACTTTTTATGCCTCTGCAACCGGAAGGTGGTGCAGGAGGCATTATCTTTTCAGGTTGTTTTGTCCGTTTGTCTGTGCATTTGTCTTGACTTTGTTACTGTGATAAGTTCACAACCATTGGACGGATTTTTACCAAACCTAGCTGAAGTATGTATAAGCATGTGAAGATGAACTTTGTGGTCAGTGGGTCAAAGGTCACAGGGCAAAAAACTTGTAAAAATTATTCAAAGTGGCTTGTTTTTGCAATAAGTTCAGAACTATAGTACAGATTTTGATCAAACTTGGTTCAAGTATGTGTAAGCATGTGAGGATGAATTGCTTAGATTTTGGGTTCAGTGGGTCAAAGGTCAAAGGTCATTGGGCAGAAAAACCTGATAAAGCTCATTATTGTTAAACTTATAACAGAAATATTGAAGCAATTTCTTTTAAACTTATTGTATAGCTCAATTATGTATAAGCATGTTAGGAAGAACTGATGAGATTTTGGGTTCACTTGGTCAAAGGTCAAAGTGCCCAAAATTTGAAAAATGGTTTTGATTTCTGATGGCATGGAACAAACAAGCTGTACTTATTTTTCTGATTGGTGATGGCGGAGGCATAAATTTGACTGTGCGCGGTTGAGGATTCATCTAGTTTTTCATTTAATTTACCGGTTAATTATCTTTTTCCTAACCAGAATACTGTGTGCTTAGAAACATTTGAAGCGCTTTATGTTATTATTATTATTATTAATAGTATGTCATTGGAGATGGTGTTACAACTTGGAAAAAGTTATAAAGAATGTTTGGATATAGGATGATAATATTTGTAGAATATTGATCTGATAACATGATATTTTTATGACAAATATGTGATTATAATTATAAGAATGATTTCAAGATATTACCCAGGTCTTTTGTTTTATAACATAAAGTCTTAATCTAATGATGTTGATGTTTATTTATTTTGGACTATTAAAATTGTATGTTTTTATTAAAATTAGTTGTCCTTTTGAAAATTGACAAAGAAACAGGTGTTAAATAGCCATAATAATAGGAGATGGAAAACAATGAGCCATTAACATGCACTTTGAATATTTGTTAGCTTTTATGATTGCAAAAGTATTTTTTGACAAGAATTGGGATCTGGATATTATTCATTTTTTAGTTTTTTGTGTAAAAGCCTAGGATATATGAAGAAATTTTATGTCAGTTAATTGATACAAATTTTTTTCTATTACATATTTGTTTCTTTTATAGTGGCGTCAAGTCCATCAAAAGCTGATATTCAGAAGCAAACCATTGTGGTAATAGTGGAACAATTCGAGATGAGAGGAAACGAGGAATCTGCAAGAGGTTTTGTGCTGGAGAAAGATTCTAAGGATCACGTTCCAAAACAGGTGTACATTCAGAAGAATGTAAACGAGAATGCAATGAAAAAGCTATTAAAATCGCAGGAAGGAGATTACAAGATCTTCACAGATGTTGAAGTAAAAGGAGCTTACTTGAATCTTACTGCTACATCCAAGGTAAAGGTTTATGCAATGTATGAAATAAAGGTTATAATTATATAGTTTTAGATCAGTCTAGGAATTTAGAATGAATGTAGGTAATTGGAATATAAAAGAGAAGATGGTTTAACAGGTGGTATTGAAGAATTTGTATGGATAGGTTGAAAAATATTGGTATCTTAAGTTTTATCTTTTGAATAGGCGGTTGTTTTTTATGTTTAGAATAGTTGATATATTCAATGTTCTTTAGTGTTGGTCACAATGATATTACAATTTTTTTCAATTAATATTTTGTTCATTTTATTTATACAACACCCTTCTTGTTAATAAGGAAAATGTTACTAAAAATTCATTTTTCCAATGTGTAGTTTACCTCATTCAGCTGTGGGTTGGTCTTTAATTATGGAGACGCACATTTTTCCCTTAATTTTTCTTTTTTAATTTAAATCAATTGTCACAGTGTTCTTAACTGTGCATGCCTTGTAGTTTTTCAAGTGATACGGGTTGATATCACTTGATTGAAATTACAACTGCTCATGTTCCAATGATAGTAAGAATAATAGAAAAGCTTAAAAAACAATATTAACAAAGTAAAACAAGTGATACAAGATGATATTACTATATCATCTTGAAAACAAAGTGAAAGAGATGATATGGGATTTCTTTTCAGAAGAATTGACCAATTAGCTTGCAGGATTTATCAATGTATCAATGTAGGGACTATTTTTGTGATATACATAAGTAAATTGTGTAAATCATTGAAGTGAATCAAGACAGCAGCATAAACATGTTGCCATCAAGTTTTTCCTTCTTGCAAAGTTATTGATCCTGGTCGTGTTTGGGAGGGAGTGGTCAAAAAGTTTTAACAAGAATTTGTGCAATAGTGTAATTTAATGTAATTTTCAATCATTTGTACCTGTATTCTCTGAAAATAGTTCCTGCATTGATGAACATAATCACCAAGAACACAAAAATTAAAGCTTGTGCATGTAGTGTGTGAAAATTAAAGAAGGATGAGCTCAGATAATGAAAGAGTTGGTATAATTAACATTTATGATACTCTGTCAAATAGAATTCCTAAAAATGTGATTTAAATTGTAAATTTGATATTCATCCTTGAAACGAGCCATTGTAATTTATTCAGGATAAAAATAACAGAGCAAGATAATTTGTCAAGAATGAATAGTGTGTATAAGCATGACAAGCGGAGGCTGAATAGAATTCTACGATGCGCAGATTTAATGAACAATGGTCGTGCTGATTGGTGAATAAATTATTGATACCAACAAATTCTGTGAAAACATATCGCATTATTAGGTGTATTTGGCGTGATTTATGCAATATAATTGTTAGGATGTGCATAAAACTATACCCAGGTCTATCTTTCATTGTCTAAGTACATGATCTTTTAACTGGATACAGGTTTTTGATAACTTATTTGCTATTGTATGCATCAATGTAAGATCTAATTTTGTGCAATACATAAGTAAACTTTGTAAAATAAAGTACGTGGAATGAGCAATGGCACACAACATGTTACCATAACTATTGTGATCACATTTCCATTTCCTGTATTGTTACCATCTTGGGAGGAGGCGGACAAATACTATTTGTGGTTTTTGTTATGGTAACGAGAGAGAACTCGACCTTTAGTCATTTGTATTTATGATATATGTATATCAAGTCCTCGATTAAAGCAAGGTTGATTTTGCTCAAGCTCTGGTCTTTCAAAGTGTATTTCATAAGTGAAACTACTCACACGAATTTGTTAATTATTCTTTGTTGTTTATGTATTTCATTTTAGATTTTCAGATGCAGCAGTTTTGATTATGATAAGAGAATTATCGATCAGCACAAACGACCAGTAGTTGTGTCCATTGCAGAGGCAGAGAGAAGTCCGATCAAGAAGAGAAGGAGCGTGCAAGGAACAATTTCCTATGTAAGTTCCTTAGAGGAAATAATAACGGATAATGTATTTATTTAGAAAAAAGGAGGTCAATTTAAAAAGCATTTAACATGTAATGATATTTTTTAATTTAGTGTAAAAGGTGATATTTTAGGGGCCATAAATTTTAGTTCATTTTTGTTGTTTATGATTTGTTATTTGGAAAGATCAGGTGGAAGGGAAAGGATGATTTGTGCTTTTACTTAGAATATTAGCACTACACTATTAATTGCAGGTGCAAGTCCATGGTATTTTTATGCCTCCGCCACCGTAAGGTGGTGCCGGAGGCATTATGTTTTTGAGTTGTCCGTTTGTCTGTCTGTGCGTCCTTATGTCGTGCGTCCGTGCGTCCGTCCGGACCTTGTTACCGCGATAAGTTCAGAATTGCTGGACGTATTTTGACCAAACTTGGCTCAAGTATGTATAACCATATGAGGATGAACTGACTGGATTTTGGGTTCAGTGGGTCAAAGGTCAAAGGTCACAGGGCCAAACAACTTGTAAAAAATCATTAAAAATAGCTTGTTACCGCAATAAATTCAGAACTGGTGTACAGATTTTGACTAAACTTGGCTCAAATATGTATAAGCAGGTGAGGATGAATTGAATAGATTTGGGTTCAGTGGGTCAAAGGTCAAAGGTCATTGGGCAGAAAACCTGTACAAAGTCAACTGATATAGCTCACTTATAACATAAAAATTGATCCAATTTCTTTCAAA
This sequence comes from Temnopleurus reevesii, assembly GCA_036244855.1. Taxonomy (NCBI): domain Eukaryota; kingdom Metazoa; phylum Echinodermata; class Echinoidea; order Temnopleuroida; family Temnopleuridae; genus Temnopleurus; species Temnopleurus reevesii. Next base: position 11,049 of record BQKZ01011108.1, on the reverse strand, counting down.
TTTACAGTGTGTAGCTCAATTATGTATAAGCATGTGAGGAAGAACTTATTTTGAGTTTGTGGGGTCAAAGGTGGCAGTGCCCAAAATTTGTAAAAGGTTTTTGATTTTTGATGGCATGGAACAAGCAGTACATATTTTCTGATTGCGTGATAGCGGAGGCATATATTTGACTGTGCGCGGTCGAGGATTCATCTAGTTTGTTATTTAAATCCTGGATGTGTGCATGAATCATTGTACACAAGTTGATTGGTATTGTAATGAATAAAAAGTCATGGTTAGGTAATTTGGAAATATAAAATTGAAGTAAGAATTTCCTCTTGTACATTATTTGTTTTTGTTTTAAACTGATAATGAAATTTATTTTTTAATGTCGGAACCAAAGCACTTTAATGATATAATTTTCCCAGTCTTAAGATATCAAGAGCAACTGTGCGCTGCGTAATGTGATTATAATGAATGATGACTGTTTTCAGATTCATATAAATACCTGAGTTGAATGCAGGATAGTGAGTATAATTTCCAGTTAAAGATAATTAGCCTATGCAAACTGTTATGATTGAATAGTTAGGAGGCAAAAGTCAGAATCATAACATTATAATGTTTAGTTGTGTTGATAGATTGATATTAATATATTATGGTTAATGTTTTTAATTCAAAGTTACTATTGGCGTGATTTGTATATTGAAGGTTTGGGTAAATGAATGATCAAAACCAAGTCAAACTTAAAGTGATTTCAATTTTTAAATTTTTGTGATTTATCCATTTTTAAATTGGTAACACTGAAAAAGAAAGTTTATGTCCACTATGTTTTAATATGACTTTTTTTTACAAATCATTAATGAATTTGTTTGATTACTTTATGAATTTCATTACATGTATACATTTTTTTATCAGCTGGATCCTGTTGAAGAACATGGTGGTAAAAAGAAAAGGAAACTCACGCTGGATGACGGAAATGATAATATGAGGCTAACCGTATGGGGACCTAAAGTTGATGAGATTCCTGTTTTGGAACAATACGTGGTTGTAAGGTCCATCGAAAAATGGGCCCTGAATCAATGGTGTACCACTCCATCAACCGTTTTCGAGGTATGAAAAATTTGCAAAATATTTTTCTTGTAATGTTGCGTATTGAAGAGTTTTATTGTTTATTTCTTTAAATATTTACTTGATAAGCGAAATAGATTTTTATAAAATTATAAGTGGGTTATAATTTTCTTATATGTATTGGAATTTAGATATCTTATTTGGAGCAGATTAATATTTTGATTAATATGATACAATGTATTTCATGGAAATTTGCTAGTAATTATATTTGTCTTGTTTAAAGATGTCAGCTTGAGTTATCTAAATGGAAGATACAAGTATATGATTAGCAATAATCTTACACTTCATATTGCACAAATACATGTTACATTTTTTTTGTCTGTTTTATCTTAATTATGAGTAGGAGTAACAATTTTGAGGGCTTGAAAATTTGATGATGACATTTGTGTGATGTTGTTTTTTGATTTACTTTTGAAATTTACACATTTTGCTTATATATATCATGAAAAAAAGTGTGTTCATTGATATTGAAAATTGTGAAGAATACACAAATTAGAGCTTGTTTGTTTCTGAAATTATTATCATGGTATTGGTATGATAGTGATGATTGGTGAATGAATAGCAATGTGGTGAATTCTATTGAAAAGTGACTACATTACTAGGTATTAGTTGCATGATGTATGCAATATGATTATAGAATATCTATAAAACTATTTATGTAGGTGTATCTTTTATTGGTTACCTAATTTGGAAAATACTATGGATTCAGTTTCATGGCGTAGTTTGGACGATACTGTGGATTTAGCATCATTTCGCTGTTGCCGCTACCGTGTCCATTGCAGAGATTTCTTTGTGAACTCTCTACAGGCCTGAGTTCTTATCCAGTTATATTCAAGTTTGGTATAAAGGTGTATGAATGAAAGCAGATGAAGCCTATTTTTTTCTCTTTTGTACAGCTTCCTGCATTCGTAGAAGCAAGTGTCATTGGAATCGATGATGAAAGGTAAGTTTTTGTTGTGTTAAACCATCTTTTAGTGATTGAATAAGAAGATTGTGAATCAAAAAGTTTATGAAAATAAAATAAATGAGTAAGTCAGTTTAATTTATTATTTTTGTCCAATTTTTTGTGTTGGAAATAGTACTGCATGATATTATGATATATCGAGTCATTGCAATATTTAAATTTTCGTGAATACACGATATCATGTTTTTGTAATTATTTTATATAATGCCGTTGCATGATATTTAAAAATTTATTGTTGATATTTAATTTTTTTTAAGAAAAATAAAACAAACTGCCATAAATTATGAGGGAAAGGTAATAAGGATTGGTGGCAAAATAGTCAATTGGCAGTTGCGATTGGGGTTGTCAATGAATAAAAGTTGGGGTGCAGCACCAAACAACTGACCATTAGAGGAGAAGGCAGTAAGTAAATATTTTTTTGTTATAGTAGATATGAATGCGATATATATTGCCATATCAATGATATTTGAGCTCATGATCATTGAATAGAAAAAAAACCAATATTGTGCAGCACTATTTGGAAATGAACAATACATAAGTGGTATTGTCTGTGATAAACTGTTTACTTTCGTATATTGTATTATTTTGAAATATCTAAGAGCATTACACTTAGTATAAGGTTTTTTTCAAGTAGAGTTGTTTAATGCTTGAATAAAATAATCTAACATTTTAATATAGAATATGTGTCTGTCTTCCTGTTTTATATTTGTGTTTACTTTTTTGCATTCCATTAAATTTTAATCTTAAATTTTGGTTTTTACATGTCATTGAATAATTTCAAGTGATATATCAAATTACAATCACAAGCATTTGTGTAATGATTAGTATATAAAGAGATTCTGTACTGTTTGCAGTTGAAATGTAAGAGGCCATGAAATGATGAGAAGTAAATGGGGCATTCATTTTACTTTAGCACAATATTATTTTTTTTTGGTACAATTAACCCTAACATGGTTTACTGACTTTTTTGTCAAGTTTCCTTCAAGCTTTGAGACTGTTTTCATTTAAATCGGATCTACAATTTTGATGTTATGTTGCATTTTATACATGAATGTCAGCCACAAAATTATCGAAAAGTGATTTTGTGTACAGAGTTAATGCAAATTGTGTTTTTTTTTCAATTCATTTAACATTATTATGCTTGAAAATATATTAGCAATAAATTTTACATAAAAAAACATATAAAACAAAAGGTAAAAAAATGACATAAGAAATTTGTAAACATAATGCAAAACATAGTAAATTAAATTTGTCAGTGCAATTTCTTATGAGGTATTTTAGATATGATACTAAGAATACCTATACCAGAAATTAGCTTTCTGTCATCAGTATTTTGTGAGTTATGGCAAATAATGCCTTTTTATGCATAAATTAGCATAATTAATGTATTAAAAGTAAACAGTGTATTTTTTTTTAAATTTGATAATGCAAATTTGTAATTTGCATCATACTTTACTTGCATGCAAATTTCTGTGGCGACAGCAAGATCAATGGTAGTGAACAGAAGGGGGGCCTGGGAGGCACATGTCTTTCCAGGTTATGAGAACTCCCAATATTACCTGGCCTAGCTAGGGTGATGTTGAATGTTAGTTCAATGCTTGTTTGTTATGCTATTCAAATAGGGTTAAATGGCTGGTGTTTGTTGTGTTTGCACAGTTCAATACATGGTGTTATATTTATTGCTTTACCACTTATCTTATTTTATGGATATACATGCTTGTAGCATTTAAACACACCATTTGCTTTTTACTTTTTACCAATTATCTAATATCAATACCAGCAAAAGTAATAGCTGCAGAGAGAATGCTTTTTTCCATTTAAATGAATAAGTTCTTGTTTGTATATCCATTTATATCATTTGGGTTGAGTGCAGTATTCAAAACTTTGCTAAAAACTTACTAAAAGGCAAGAAATAGCAATTCTGATGTATATTGATGTTTCTTTTTAAATGTTATTTGTGAATTCATGTAGATTTAAGTTTATTGCACCGTTAATGCTATGTTAATATTCAGACATTGAAGTTTAGTTCTGAAAATGAATTAATTATGCACTGACTCTGATTTGATAGACATGTTTTTAATTGGGTTTGTTTAAATTGACTTTAGTTATTGATATGATAAGTATAATATTTCAATTATTATGAATATATATATCTTGTTATTAAATGGATTTTATATTTGATATGAAATGTCCATACAATATTTGAAAGTTCAGTATGTTATTGTCATTTATTTTGTTATTAATTGTTGTATTTTTCATTTTAGTGAACCCAACCAAATATTATGCGAGGGTGGAGCTTGTTTCGCAATCCCCACGGAATTTTCAGTCAACTTCAACGAACAGGACTTTCCGATGAAAATCGTTATTGAACGCAAGGATCAGCAAATTATTAGTATCATCCAAGGCTCATTGGCCGATGTCGAGATGTGCTCCCAGGAGGAGACACATGTGTAATTGGTTCAAATATGCAACCAACGTTTACTCAGCTAGTTTATTATGTCATGTTTAGAAAACCTTGGTTTTGCCAGTGTATAGGTCACAACTGAGATGTTCATTATGCTGTTATATTTGAAGAGCTAATGCAAAAGGTGCTAAATTCATTTTGGCTGATTCTTTATAAATCAAAATTTTATTTTACATATTTAGTTTAAGCTTACATTGAAAAAGATATTGTAACATGTATTATAGTCCTTGATAGGTGTATGTATACTTTCACTAGTAATTCATACATGAAGGTATACACATGGAACTACAGTTTTCACTTTTTAATGATATTTTTGCAGAAACTTGTTTAGATTGTTGTCGATATTCTGGTCTTGGAATATTATGTTACACTATCTTTTCTTCCAGTTAATTGTCTTTAGCCAATCAGGAAACACTATCTATAGACTGGGTATACATGTATAGGCCTTTCTGCATGAAAAAAACCTTTTGGATTAAGCCCTTTTGCATTAGAACATAAATTTCATGCCCATTATTTGTGCATCTTCTCGAAACTCACAGTACAGTCAGTTTGATATGCATGATGGATTTCTATTTATACATGCTAATACATGTCCATTGACCAAAAATGGATGTATGCCCTTTTGCATCTGAGCTCTTCATTTGCATTTAAAGGGAAACCAACCCCTGACATTATCCTGTTCTCAGGATATGAAGAAAAATCAGATGAACAAATTGTGAGAATTTGTGGAAAATTGGACAAACCCTTCAATAGTTAGAGATTTTCAAAGTCACCTAAATTTGACAATCACTGCTGCTCATGGGGATCCTTGTGATTGGCGAATTCAACGGAATCTGTGATGTCACGTTGGACAACTTCTTATTACACAAAACTTCACATTTTCTCCTTTGGCTTGGAAAAGTTAACAAAATGCAAAGTTTTGGTTGGGGTATAGCATTATGTATTGATTCTGCATGTATTTTGAAATGATTCGTGCTGCAACCTCATTAATCATTTTTTAATATTGTATGTACAAAGTGAATGAGGAGTTGTGTGACATGACGTCACAGATTTAGTCGGTTTTGCTGATTGCCAGATTTCCATGAGTGGCAGTGATTTTGAAATCCTGTGACTTTGAAAATTCCTAACTTATGAACGGGTTGTCTGATTTTGTTCAAATTTTCACAGTTTGTTCATTTGATTTTTCTTCATTCAATGAGAGCATGATAATCCCAGGGGTTGTTCTCCTTTTAGCCATTCTTTAGCCAGGTTATGCCTTATTGTTATATATATTGTTAGTGTTATATTTTCAGACATACCTTTTTTGTGTTGGGAATGACTGTTGTTATTTTTAGTTTTAACATAGTATTACTCATGCTTTTGTATTCATTCATGGCTGATTTTTTTAAAAGAAGAGTACATTAAAAAATAATATTTTTTTAACAGAAGCAGTAAAAAATTGGTGAATAAAACAAAAAAATAGTTTGAAGAAATTTGGACAAGTAATCAAAAAGTTATGAAATTCTTAAAGATTTGAGAAAAAATTGGCAAATCGGTGGAAATTTCTGGAGATGTGTCAATTTGACGACATAATGGGTACATAACTAACCAGAGCTTTCATTTTAAATATGGTTCATTATTTTTTAGATAAAGTTGCAAAGTTTGTATGTAAAGATGCAAATATTTTATTTACATATGTATCATTAACATATCCTCATTTTTATGTTTTGTGCAAATCATATTTTTTGGGGAAAAAGTAACATTGTATAACATGATTTAAATGTAATAGATGGTCAGTTGTGTATTTGTGATGTCATCAGATGCCAATTTGTTTAAAGACATAAACATTCATAACTTTCTTATAGTTGTCCAATTCTTCTTAAATTTGTTTGTTCTGTTCATCTAATTTTTCCTGCTCTTGTTAAAGAAATATTATTTTGGATTGTTTCTCTTTTTAAGTATTATAATGCATGTTTTTATATGTATTTAGTTTATGGTATGTAATTAGTGACAAATTGTTTTTGAGGTGTACATGAACATGATTAAGAATTATTATTAAGTATTATTGACCAAGAAGTGGTTGAATGATATAATCATGAACAGTAAACATGACAAGGAAATTATATGTACAAATTTGTTTTGCCAAATATTTATTATTAAGTATTATTGACCAAGAAGTGGTTGAATGATATAATCATGAACAGTAAACATTACAAGGAAATTATATGAACAAATTTGTTTTGCCAAATATTTATTCCAAATTTGTAATATATATTTCCACCTGATAATTTGTAAGAACAGAATAAACAAAGAACATGTACAGAAACAAACCAAAACTTAAAATGTACTTTCACTATATAAAATTCCCTTTTCATATTTATGCAATGTTTTAAGAGTGAATGTAATTGTATGTACGCTATCCAATGTATTGAGATATATGTTTGATTGTTGCCAATACATATTTTGTACTAGTTCTTAATGGTGAAGAATATATGTATCATGTCTGGAATGTTTTTCTAATTTCAGAAGAGATTATTAGTGATATGAATATGAAAGACAAATAATGTGTATTAAAACCATTGGATTCATAAAGAAGTAAGCTTATGAAGAAACTAAAATTATAACTTTCGTCTTTTGCGTAGTTAAGTTGTATTAGAAAGTGCATTTTGCGTTTGTAAAATTAATGAAGGACATGACGATGGACAAACATACAAAAAACAAGTTATATTATAAATAAAAGAATTGAATCATTTTAATTTAAATAATGCTGAATTGTTAAAATTGTATCTATTTACATTGAGCAAATCTGACTTTATTTGGATTTTTTTGTTGTCTTTATCACTTCAAATTTCAAGTAGATTAAAGTTAGGGTATAGCAGGATAATGAAATTCATTCATGTTCTTCAATTTGAAATATAAAACATATTTGTGTATCAATAGTTGTGCTTGTTATTCAATAATTCAGTACTGCTTACAATGTGGATATACTCAAGTCATGTTATTATATTTTGTGGAAACATTGGCATAGTGAGAAGAAGTATGAAATCACGTCTTTATATCTAGAATGTTAACCACATCAATTATATCACAGTTTAATTTTTTCTGTTTAGTCAACACTGATATAGCTATATATAGTCCATTGAACTAGGAGTTATTATCATTGAAGTATCCATAATTTTCTTATTTGTAATTGAGTTACTTCAAACTTTTGCAAGAGCTTGTCTGATTTTTCTCCTTTTAATGAAAGTAAGATTTTTTCTGGTTCAGTCTTTGAAGAAAGAAAATTTGAAATTATGTGTACATAGTGCATTTATAGTGTTGGAAGCCATTTTATGATTAAGTTGCCCATTCAAGGAGACCATTAGTTTGGAATATGAAAAGTTTGAAAATTGTAAACTTGTGAATTGATAATATTATTTTGTTAAAATTTGCACTGACTGTCTAATTTATTTATCTTAATTCACTGACAACTTGTTAATGTCTTGCTGAAGTTACCCATTAAGTAATATCCAACCATATCATAGCCAAATATAATTGTCAAAGATTTGATGAGGTTATATTATTGAATTCCTAATGCAAACCTTTTCAAATGTATTTGATTGCGTTTGTTTGTGTAAAGTTTGTACATTTTATTTTGTCATATTTATCCAGTGCTTTTTCTATCAATAGTCATTTTATTGCTTACAGTGTCTTAGAGGGAGGTTTGATTTATTGGGTGACATAATATTAGTTAACAACAATTGATTGAATTTTCAGCAAACTTTTACTTACTTAAAGGTCTTTGAATGATCAAAATGTTTTTATTTGGAAAAGGTGAATGAAAGATGTTTTATATTGTTTGTTCAAGTGATTAAACTTGTAAAAGGTCATGTTCAAATTTGTTTATATTTCTTTGGTGTTGAACAATTGGTTCTTTTTACTTTATAATGGTGCTGTATTGATTTGGTGTGTACATTATGTGTGTCTGGCACATGGTTCTTTTGCCTTTATGTGTGTGAGTTTTTTATAAGTTGTTTATTTTTTGCACATATATATCACAAGTGAGAATTCAATACTATGAGTTTTGTTTACCTAGTATTGTGCTAGTCTGCTTGAATAGACCCTTTGGTTTTGTCAATGCACATACACAGATAGTAATTCAGGGTATGCATTGTGTTTCTGCATGCTCTCCCCATAGGCTGAGGATAGAGCAGTGCTTTTTGTGTGTGATGTAGTCAGACAATGCATACCCTGTATCATGCTCTGCACACTCACACACCGAAAGTCTATGGTTTGTGCTGTCAAATTAGTATTGTGCTAAGGTTGATCACAACTTTTATAATTACAATGGTATAAGTGGATTATATATCATTTAGCATTTAAAGACATGATCAGAAATATATTGTATTTATTAAAATCTTTAAAAAAATGATATATGTAAGTATTTTTAATATTAAAACAAATATCTATTGATAAATAATATGGATATTTCCACAAAGAGTTCCAAATCTGATAGAAAAACATTATTCAGTTATTGATAAATTTGTTCTTATATTTATTTACTGCTTGATTTTGTGTTACAGACAAATGTGTGATTCATGAACAGTTTTAATTTCATCTAGACATTGTTGTCTCAGTGAATGAAGAAATGTATGATTCATAATCAAATTGAAAATTTGACTATAATTGGACAATCAATTTAAATATATAATGTATTTTCAAAGTTTTGATTTCTACACCTGATCAGCTTCTTGAAATTTCAACATACATGAACAAATGGCTCCTAACATTCACTTTCCATTCACTTTCCACACATTTTTTCATATGTTGTGTGTTTATAGAAAAGTAGATAATGAATCAAGAAGATTCATTCCAAAATGCATGCTGAATCATTATGTCAATATAGGCACAATTTTGTGAACAAAGTGAATGGAGAGTTGTTCATGTTAGCAGTCATTTTTTTTTTTTTTGCAGGTAAATTGCCAATTTAAGGATCACATGAGGAGTTGAAATGAAAAGTTTGAAAATTCATAATTTTTTAACAAATTTTGGTCAAATTCCCATTTGGTATTTTTCTTCACCAACCGAGAGACAGGTACTTTTAATTGTTACTTGTGATATATGTTGTCAGTTAGGGGAAAAAAAGACAGGTAAATAGTGTGCAAGTATTAGCTATGATTAGATTCATATAGATGAGCATTTATATCCTTCAGGATACAGCCTGTTTACGTCATATATTCTTGTTCAGCATGACAAAATTGTCAAGATCGACCACATGAAAATGTCTACCTGTCCAGGGGCCTGTAACATAAAAGAGATACGATAAATCTTGCAATTAATTGCATCTCTTTGGTACACATTTTGCCATAGACTTACGATAAATGTTTATCGTAAGTTTACTTGCATTTTTTATGTTACAGGCCCCAGGTGACCCTTTCCACAGTTATAACCCGGACTAAAAGTGTGTGTATGTGTGTTTATAAGTATATGAGTGTGTAAACAGACACTGTATAACAATGTTAATGTTGGCATTAAAATCAGGTTTTATGGATTGCAATGCATGGTGAAGTGATGATTTTAATGAAAGTAATTTATGATGGATTGCATATATTGGGTGTGTTTACTTAATTGTCTGTGTGTGAGTGTATTTGCATGTATGTATGTGTAGTTTCTGTGGGTGTGTGAGTAAAATCCTGTTCATATTTATTTGAATACTGATGTGTGTATGATTATGTAATTGAATGTTGCATGTATGTGTTCCGTGCATGAGGCTGGAAATTATTCAGAAGCAATATATTAAGAAAGAGAGAGAGAGAGAGAGAGGGAAAGTTTGGTTTTTTATTAAATGTGTCTTCATGTACAATCTGAATTGATGTAGGATTGTGCATTTTGCAACAATTTTATTTAGTACATCGACTTGGGTACAGTACAGATGTATATTACAAAAAAAAACAATGAAAATATAAAAAAAAAAAAAAAAACTGCTAAAACATGGCTGGTCAGTGAAATTTAATGCTATTGTATGTCTGATTGTGAAGGGGAAGGAGCATTTGGTAATTGTATGTTTTATTGGCCGATATGTTTATTGTGGGAGGTAGATGTCTTCATGAAATTTTTTGGTGTGGGGATGATGTGCCCTTTTGATCATGTAATACTTATAAAATGAATTTATTTAAATTTTTCCTTTGAAGTAGGAGTATTACTCTAATTCATATTACTTTTCATTGAGCATGACAACAAGCCATTTGATAAATACAGATACATTTCATAAAAATCAGGTGATAGGAAAACAGTCAAAATTGGTTACAACAAGGTCTTGCAGTTTATTGACTGTTTTAAAGATTTTACGTTAAAAATACCAAAATTGGAATGAAGAGTTGGAAGTAACTTTTAGTTTGATTAGTGCAGGTGATAGAAATACAGTCAAATTATGTTTTCACCAATGTCCTTGAGACAAGAAAATTTATATAGTTATATTTAAATCGTGTTATACCATGGTCAAAATAAAATAGAATACATAGAGATGAACTACCTTGTGTGACTGCCCCCCTTCCCC
>BQKZ01011107.1:6939-17204 GCA_036244855.1 Temnopleurus reevesii | reverse complement strand
TTACCTTCGAATTCGATTTTCCCATCTGCGTTGCTGTCAGCTTTGGCTACCATCGCATCCATTTCTTCAGCTGTCCAATCAGCTTTGATGTTTGACATGCATGCCCTAAGCTCATCGACACTAAAATTAGGGAGAAGAAGACATACAATGTAAAAACACTGGTGTTAAACACTGGTGTTAAATTTAACACCAGCCAGAATCCATATAGGTCCACACCAGAAAAGTGATAGAATAAGATCCGTTTGGAATCAGTTTATCACCTACGGGTGTTGCTTAAGCTCTGAAAACATCAGTCGGTATTTAAATATATTGATTTGAATCCAAACAGGGAGGTGTTTCACCAAGATCATAACACTTTTCTCGTGTGGACGTACATTGATTCCGACTGGTGTTATATTTAGCACCAGCGTTTTTGCAGTGTAGGCGTTGCTAAAAAAAATGCGATCAGTTGCAAATCAACTGCAAGGTTGCAAACTAACACTCGCATTTCCATTTGCGCACGGTCTGCGCATAGGACGATGCGAGCATGGAACAACAATATGGAGTTTTCGATCTCATTCATCACAGTCACAGTCACAGTCGGCCGGTAGTAGTACGTCATCGTTTTACGCGTCTTCTCATCGTTACGTACACAACTTCCTGTGACGCAACAATGAGAAGCCGCGCAGAACTATGACAAACTAATTCCGGTCGACGTACCCTTCGTCACCGTTGACTGAAATCGAAAACACCATAATTATGATTGGGGCGTGCTGATCAACTGCCGATTTCGATTGATTATAACTTTCATGCAGCACCTCCTTTGTCAATAAAACATTGCATGGTAAATATCAAAATATCATGCGTGCAGCGTCACCGTAAATAAGTTTGAATACATTACGGAAGTGGTCTATTGAAACTCTATGCAGGTGCAGAACGGATAAAGAAATTGGACTTTTAACCAGATGCACATAAAACAAGGAGGATGTTGTTCAAAAGTTGCAATTGATCGCAAATTGCAGTTGATCGGAACGTGCCAATTAAAATCATTGTTTCATGCGCGTCACGTTAGAAGCGCATATCATCCGCGAATGAAGATGCACGTTACAATTCGCAACTTATTCGCAGTTGATTCGCGATACATTGAAACATTTGAACATCCCAATGATTTTGATTAGGTGCGTTCCGATTAACTGCAACTTGGGATCAACCTACTCCAGTTGAGCAGTTGAGGACTGTATATTCTGGTAGTACCCAACTCTGCATATTCTCTTACACTGAACATACAGGGACTTTATTGCACTCATTACAGCACATATTCCTTACATAACCCTTTGATCTGTGTACCCCTAGGTGCGATTAGAGAGGTATACCAGAGGATTAAGTAAGGACTCTGTGGTCGTTGATGGCTATGCAGTCAATGTGTGTTCAGCGTAAGAGAATATGCAGAATCCTCAACTGGACTAGGATCAACCACGCTTAGGATCAATTGCAACTTTTTTAGGAACATCCCCTAAAAAACATTTGTGTGTCCTTCTGTTTGTCCCTACGTGAGAAATCCACTGTTGTCTTTGTCCATTTCTGTAAACGCAGCACGCATCAACATTCCATGGAGTCTTGACCGTGCTGTCTCCATGTACTTCGTGAATTCTTCGACATTAACCTTGCCGTCCCCTGCAAATACGGAAGAAAAAAAAATAAAATTGAACTTAAATTAGCATTTTACCTTTTGTTTAATAACAAAGCAGACTTCAGGGGCAAATAGGTAGTTTGAAAGCACAAACCCGAGACTTTCGGTGTGTGAGTGCGCAGGGCAAGATACAGGATATGCGCTGTGTGACTACATCACACACATACATCATTGCTATATCATCAGTCTATCCTTGGGGAGAGCATGCGACACACAATGATACACACAGCGCATACCCTGTATCACTCTCTGTGTATGTGCACAACAAAACCCAAGGGTCTGTTCTAGCAGACTAGCCAATAGGCGGGTTAACTTATATATTCAAATGTATTTGTTTTTTCTTGCCACTGAACATAGTTACGTGGTATTCCTTAAACCGATTGATAAAAAAGACTACGATTATACTTGCAATCCAGTTTGCATACATTACTTGTTGCTATGTCGGGCAAGCCTCTGGCAAGCTTTAGGGTTGTCAATAACAACCTCTGTGTTAAAGGTATGCGTAAAATTTGCATCTATTAGTAAACCCGCCTCTTGCACGAAACTGCACGTCTTTAAGCCCCCGTCACAAAGGACCGCGGACGTAACACGATTCAACACGGCTCTTTGTTCCGAGGCAGTTAACTGAATTAACAAAGAGTGGAGTTGAATCGTTTTGCTCTCCGGGCCTCTATGTGATCGGGGCCTTAGATACAGTCTTCTTGCTGAGACGTATTAACTTCTTGTGCGATCCTCCTAACAAGGACGTCTCCAAGTTTGTGTCTGTGTTAAGAGGTTGGCACGAGAATTTAAGACATCCTGGCAAGAAGAGGATAGCTAAGACACTTTTGTGCAATAGGCGGATTTACTAATAGATGAAAGTTGTAAGCATACCTCTTACACACATGTTATTCTTGACAACTCTAAAGCTTGCCCGAGGCTTGGCTGACATAGCAACAAGTAATGTATGCAAACTGGATTCCAAGTATTGTAGTCTTGTTGTTATGTATTTAAGGAATACCACGTAACCACGTTCGTCGGCAAGAAACGCACATAAATTTGAATATATTAAGTAAACCCGCCGATTGGCTCCTGGGGCCGATTGCGCGAAATGGTCTTAGCTATCCTCTTCATGCTAAGACGTCTTGACTTCTTGTGCCATCCTCGTAACATAGTCGTATGTTTCTGTTAGGAGGATGACACAGGAAGTCAAGACGTCTTAGCATGAAGAGGATAGCTAAGACCATTTCGAGCAATCGGCCCCTGATGTACAAAATCAATAACAGTTGACAGGTGTTTTAATAACTAGTATATAAACTGAATATATAGCAAACAATGAAATGAAAGGATGAAGATGTAGAGAATGTATTGATCGCGCCTAAAATGCATAATATACAAGAAAGGCAGACACAACTTCACAAAGAGCAAAGAAAATCAGAAACACGTTATTGACGATCTTATCATGCTTTACTATCAAGACCAAGCCTATGTAAAATAGCGCCGATCTCCCTTTAACAAAATTCTATTGAATACCAAAGGTACTTTGACCTTAAAAAGCCAAAGATATTTTGATGTCTCTGTGGCACAAGCGGCTCAAGAACGTCCACAATATTCGGGCTAAAATTTGGCACAGATGTAGGAAGAACAGGTCGTGATCTACAATTTGGGACCATCGACATTTCCCCGATGTCACCGTTTGAGGGCGCATTCAATATGAAATGTGTTTTTAATGTGAATATCTTAGGAACATATTCCATGACTTTGTTGAACTCATAGATGCATTTAAAGGTCAAAATATTACAATAAATGCACCGTGTCACATTTATTACAAGTTTGATGATAGAGGGCGCCAGACAGTTAAAAATCATGTTATTCCTTATATAAATTGCATTTGTTATTATCATTATCATCATCATCATCATTATTACTATTATTATTGTTATCATCATCGTTATCATTATCATTATTATCATTATTATTATTATTATTATTATTGTTATTATCATTATTATTATTGTTATTATTATTATTGATAATTATATTGATAAAGTTACCATCGATATCAAGTTTCTTCGTGATAGCGCCGACTAGCGATTCAACCAAATTCCGTTTCATGAATTTTGTGCAAAAAGTAAGTTAATAGATTATCGAATTTTTACGGGTGTCATTATGTTCTCACGCGTAGCAACGAGGGAATATGTGGAAGGTTAACGCCATCAGAACTGTACATTACAAGGCTCTCGCTTTGCAACGCGACCACCATTCACGATGTTAGATCTATGGACTTCCGAAGCTGTCATTTATTCATTTTGTCAAATAAAAAGGTGTTATTTCCTAAACAAAATTACTTGGAGGCCCCTAGAAACTCAATGTATTCCAGAGCACATTATCCTCCACATTGGTTCCCCATATAACTAACGTCTTAAATAGCGTTCGCGTTATACCGGTCATGTGTGGCTCAGTGGTAGAGCGTCTGCCCCATGAACGGAAGGTCGTGAGTTCGATCCCCGGGAGAGTCATACCAAAGACTTATAAAAAAAATGGGACCATCTGCCTTCTTGCCAGGCGCTCGGCATTCAAGAAAGAAGAAGGGTAATAATAACTTTATGTTATGCAGGGCCCGCTGGAAGAGCAGCTAATTACAGCTGGATGTGGCTACCCTGGGTAAATAAAACACTATTATTATTTTTATTATTATTTATAAAGCCCAGTATTGACGAAACTTACCATCCATATCAAGTTTCTTCGTGATAGCGCCGACTTGCGATTCGACCAAATTCCATCCAATGCCCTTTAGGATGTTCTGAAACTCCAAAACACAGATCGTGCCGTCTCCTTTCTTGTCGTACTGGGAGAAAAGTGCAGCGTAATCTGTGGAAAAACAATGTCCAGTATAAATTCAAGATGTTGATATTCCAATTCTAAATTTAAAAAAGTGACCTTAAATAATGAAATTGTTCTATTTGGTTTCCCACGTGGGGAACATTCAAGCTTTAATTTTGTAATTTTACATGCAAAATATTATATATTTTTTACTTGACGCAAAGCTGCGAGCTCAGATAATTTATTTAGCACTTGATTTCAACAGATACATTTGTCTTTTATTCCAAACAGGTTCAAAACGCTTTACAATATAAGACATTAACATGTAGGTAAAGATCAAAATAATAGAAAGTGCAAAATAATTATATTGAAATGAGAAGTCATTGATATGTGAGAGGATATATGAATCATTTTTAGATGGAAAATGGGGATAATTCTAAATAAAAGAACATTCTTCAACTTACCGAGTTTGGCAGCCTGTAGTAAAGAGAAAATATAGAAAATGATTAAAAATTTAGATCATTAAACATCAAAATTGATCATGTGAAAAAAAATTGATAATTACATTCACAATTTTGCACCAATAGGCGGGTTTACTAATAGATGCAAATTCTATGCATACCCCTAACACAAAGGTTGTTCTTGACAACCCGAAAACTTGCCCGAGGCTTGCCCGACATAGCAACAAGTAATGTATGCAAACTCGATTCCAAGTATTGTCGTCTTATTGTTATCAACCAGTCTATGGAATACCGCGTAACTATGTTAAACGCACATAGATTTGAATATATAAGTAAACCCGCCTATTGTACATACTTTCATCAATAGTTGGCTGGAAGGTACTTTGCTCAATGTTATGTAAACTTTTACCTGATGGGCGTGTGTAGATGCAAATTTTATGCGTACTCTCTACACAAGGTTGTTCATGACAACCTGAAGGCTTACTCGAGGCTTGCACGACATAGCAACAAGTACCGTAATGTATGCAAGTTGGTCTAAAGCCCCGGTCACATAGGACCCCGGGAGCAACACGATTCGCCCCGACTCTTTGTTAATTCACAGTTAACTGCCTCAGGCAACGAGTCGGGGTGAATCGTGTTACTTCCGGTGTCCTATGTGACCGGGGCTTAAAGAACACGTAACTACGTCCGTTGACCAGAAAAGGGCATAAGCATTCTGGAAACTGTCATGTTTTCATGCATCTTATAATGTGTGGATACGTCAGCTCAAAAACACACATGAAATTCTTAAAATGTAATAGAACACAGGCGTAAGAAAGTGAAAGATTTTCGATTTTTTTCACTCCACTATTTCTTTTACAAGATGAGTATGCGTGCCGAAAAGTAAAACTGTAAAAGGTAAATTTTCGGGCTAAAGCCCCGGAATCAACACGATTGAACATAACTGTTTGTTCGGAGGCATTTAACTATGAACTAACAAAGAGTCGTGTTTAATCGTGTTGCTTCCGGGGCTCTATGTGACCAGGGCCTTAAAGCAAGAAATGGAAAATTAGCACGCATTTACTCATAAATCAGCATATAAATTCGTCAACTTCCCCATCTTCCAGCGTGCAATCTTCGAAGTGATATTGCTATCGCAGGCCGAGATCATAAAATAATAAGTTTTATATTATGTGTGTTATGTGATTGTTATTATGTCAGTTTATGACGCATTCTTTATGTAATCTCGATTGTTGAAAATGAATACTTCTAAATACAAAAAAAATAAAAGGGGAGCTAACCCCCCCCCCCCCCCCCCCCCCCCCCCCCCCCCCCCCACCTCACCTCCGCTCCTCAGTTTTCCCCGTCAACTGAATAATCCGGTCTTTTCAGGGTAAAGCGTCATCCATGAACGAATAAAAAAAAAAGATAATCGTTATTTATACTACCAACTATGCATGATTGAATTATTCTGTAATCTGTAAGTGTTTATCCATTCCTATAAGCAACTTGTTTACGCTCTGGCGTTTCATAGAATGTTCCTTTTGGTAAATTTTACCTTGAACAGATGAAAAGATTCACGAATTGAGTAAACAAAATATTCACATTTTGTTAAAAATTTACCGTGCTGTGAAGTAGGAAAATAATACGATGATTCGAATATGTTTTGGTTGAGAAATCATGCATTTACATTGGAACTGTTTTCAATGGACAAATTCCATGCATAAGTTAACACTGAACAATCTCCCGAAAAAATACGAAATCAAAGTGGCTGCGTGAAAACAAAAACAATTTTTGGACAAGAGATATAGCGTATGCATTCACAAAGGCAAATGCACTTATACACACAGAAGCAGGCCCACTAACAGGTAATACACAAAACGCACGCCCAATAATTTCTATAAGTGTTTGTTTTTAAACAAAAATCGAACCAAACATTAAAGTGGTAATCTAAATCCACGATGGCAAATCTACGGGAGAAAGCAAGTAATTTATTGTAATACCCCCACAAAAATATGACAAAATGTGAGATGACTGAAGCGATTAAACCCCAAAATGTATGCTGCTGTTTTTTAAGGGATCGGTAAATCCCCATCCTCCCTCCGCCCCCCCCCGCAAAGGAACAAACTTATTAACGCATGGAATAAATAAGGATGAATATGATAGCAGACTCGACATAATAGCAGACTCGACATATACACATACAGACTTGCACAAACACACACACACACACACACACACACACACACACACATGCACACGAGTCACATTAATTATTATTTTTGCTTGTGCAATGTTTTCTTATTTTTTTTTATTTTGGTACAGTTTTCATTTTATTTTCTCTTATTGTTATAATTACCATATAGTTTGCTATAATTATTCCTTTCTGAATTACGGAAAGAGGTAGAGTAGAAAAAAAAGGAGGTAGGGTAGGGTAAAAAAAGTTATGTACCCCTAGATTTGTCCTGTTCGAATAATTGTTTTATTCAGCTATGATATTTTATCAAGAATAGGTGAAGAATAATGAACTGTTTTTTGGAAGTGTGTCCAACATGTTTGTTGTTCTGTACAATACTGTATAGTACAATATGCATATTGTACAGAACATCTTTCAAAGCATCAGCTGTTGTGCTTTTTGAGCGCTCCTAGGTGATTGGTGATTATGATCAATAGTTTTATAATTATTATTAGCATTACTATTATCATTGCTATTGTATTGTACCGTACCTTACTTTATTTTCAAATCAATATCGATTAAAGAGAAATAAATTAAATCAGAATGAAATAGATAAAATTACAGGCGTGTACATGGTGTAAGACATTGTATAAAAAATAGCTGGATCAAACTTTCGGGGGAAATAAATATATGCCTCTGTTAGTTTGAGGGTTCCAGATACTTTGTAATTGCTACTGCAACTATTTATGCCATCATTATAATAGTGCTGGAAAATCGCTAAAGAAACTTACCATTTTCGAAGTTTGTATGATGTTGCGGGAGAATTGGTGAATTTGCACTGTCTCGCTAGAACCTCAGAAGCCGAATGGGTGTGGGCCTTCAAATTAATGCAACCAATCTGAAATCGTGAAAGCATTTATCAACCTTGGGCATCGAACCGCGGGGTTCCGTGCTTTGTATGAAACCACTAAACTGTGAAACTGGACAGTGGGCTTATGCGTGGATTTTGCAAACAAAAGCGACGGATTCACGGACCTCGGAGTGTCTGCCATATTCACTGTGAGCGAGAGTGACAAATGAGTCGGACAAAGTAGACAACTTATTTCAACGTATATAAAATTTATAAGTTTGCGTTTGTTTAGAATATGCATGGGTTCATAATGATTCCTTGCTTAGAAAATGATTATGTATTTTGTTGTCAAATATTTAATTATTCATTCATATAATTGTTTCATTATTGTAATCTAATCATTCATATTTTCGTTATTTTGTATAATTTGTTTGACATAACACAATGTATATGAAAAAAAAATGTAATCAGAACAAATTGCTGGTTGTATAATTATGTCGGTGACGTTCAAATGAAAACAATCCAAATTCCAAACGTTCGCAATAACACTTGTGAGGTTCTGGGTGAGTGCATGCTTTTGGCAGTCGAACCTCAGTTCAAATCTCAGAAGGTTGCAACCTTCTAATCTGACATAGTGTCGTCAAATCCTTTAATGATTTAAGATGCGTCAACGCATTAGCAAACAAAAATACATTTTCATATTACATCATTATATTATTTGTATTCTTTGTTCTCTTTCTCTGTATATGTCTGTGTAATTTTTTTGCCTGCTTTTTGTTTCTTGGGAAAAAACCTTACCTTTTTTTTTTTTTGGGGGGGGGGGGGATGGAGCTCCCCCCCCCCCTCCCATATTCACACTAAACTTTCTCTTTCCTTTTTTTATATCTTGCAAATGCAATTGACTATGACTCCGATGTTTATACCTGTTATATATATGATTCATGGTTTGTTTTTGAAGTTCTCATATATGATTTATATGTATTTTGAATATGGAAAAGAAAAATGTTGCATTTGTAATTTTGAAATTTGAACTTTTGTTAATTCACAGTTAACTGCCTCGGAAAAACGAGTCGGGGTGACTCGTGTTGCTTCCAGGGTCCTATGTGACCGGGGCTTTACCTGTAAAGATGATCCCCTAGGGGTTGCAACGTCAAGAAAAACAAAATCAAACAGCTTCCCTGATTAGTCATTGAACAGGTGCGACATCTATTTGACATTTCACTATAGAGTAAGAGTGGTAGGGAATTTTCTTTTTTCGCACCTAATTGTCTATAACTAATATGAATGGCTCAATGGTAGTTGTTTACTTTGTCCAGATCATTTATCACTTCTGCGCATGGTACCAATGACAATCATTGCAATAATTTCCCAGGCCTATTCATCAATCATTTACCTATCGTGGCATTATTATCATTATCATTACTGTTGTTGTTATTATTATTATTATTATTATTGTTATTATTATTATTAGCTCTTCAGAGGGGAGGGTCGAGAGCCAAAATTTCAAGATGGTCTACCAATTCGGGATCGGCTTGTCCAAGAGCTATCAAACCATAGAATTCTGATCCAAGTGAATTAATTAGGATTTAAAGTTCCCTAAAAAGTTCCAAGAATGCAGCATTGACATTGATTAAAATAGCGGCTACGCCCAATCCTTACAACCACAACTACACACAAGACAATACAGATATCTTCAGGACAGCGCCAACGCTTTTTAGAGAGTACTTATTCAAGATTTAAAGGTTCAATATTCAAGATTGTGATGTTCTTCAAGCCCAATATATGGCTATTGTCCCATACAAAAAGGCCTTTTCAACTCTGTCGAGCCTAATTCGATAAAAAAAAAATCAATATTATAAAGGTTATTTAAATGCGTGGTATAGCGGCAACTATAGTACCTAAGCACTTCGCATTCTTGTCTGATCAACTGAGATTTGTTTTGTCATTGTACCAGGTACGTTTAATAGGCGGGTTTACTAATAGATGCAAATTTTATGCATACCTCTAACACAAAGGTTGTTCTTGACAACCCCAAAGCTTGACCGAGGCTTGCCCGACATAGCAACAAGTAATGTATGCAAACTGGATTCCAAGTATTGTAGTCTTATTGTTATCAACCCATCTTTGGAATACCACGTAACTACGTTTAACGCACATAAATTTGAATATATAAGTAAACCCGCCTATTCAGTCCTTTGCTTTCTTGATAATCAAACAGTCGGAATGCGTGCCTAATCTTCTATTATTTCATGGAAAAGACCTTCATTTATTTAAAGGTGGATTCAAGTGGCCGAGCCCCCCCCCCCCCCCCCCCCCCCCTCCGCGCCT
>BQKZ01011105.1:0-12550 GCA_036244855.1 Temnopleurus reevesii | reverse complement strand
ATCAGGGTTCATTTTATATGAGTAAAATCAAGAACATAATATAGCTAGTACAGTGATTTTATTTACGATTTGGAACTGACAACAAATACAAATAGTGGGTCGAGTATTTACTTTGGAGTTCAGGTAGATTTTATTTTTCAGGTAGAATCAGGTGAATTTTATTTTTCTAATGCCCATTTCAATATTACTACGAGTCATTTCGAAAGTTTGTTTGTAAGGCTGTCGTATAGCTGTATATAGTGCAGGGTTTTAGGGCAGTCACACTCACAGACTGATCCCACCCTACTATCGAATCGCCTCAACAAAATTGTAATTACTATACATAACTGTCTTATTCCGTTTGAAAGGTTTGGAGGTTATTTTTTCAATCTAAATTGTACAAATTCATTGATTACACAAAACATTAATTTGTAGTTCTAAATTAAGATAAATCAGTTTGGCAGCAGGGTGGGATCATTTCGTAGGTGTGATCGACCGCCCCATTAGTGTTGTATGGTAGCCACTTTCAGACTTTGTATGGGCGACAAAATTATTGGAAGAGGGGGTAACTTGTAGGAAATGAATATAGTGAACTAATTTGAAAGATATAGAGAGGGTGAATTCTTACGGCCACGTGTCGTCATCGCTTCTGTTGCTATGACAGGCAATTCACGATTGGCTGCGGCACATTCGGGAGTGAAGCTAACATCGTCCAAACCTATATCACTCTCTGCCGTGAGACCAACCACTACCTCAAACACCACCTGAAAAAATCAAAATTGAATCATAAAATTCCTTATGAATTATCCTCAATATTGCAATGGATTAGAACTGTGTCAGCCAATATTTTAGCGTGCGGATATTTGTGCGATTTTGGACCAGTTTGACACGCGGGCGTATTATTTTCACGTGTGTGACAGTGTTTGTACACAAATGAATGTGCATCATATAGAGAGGAAATTTTTGCAAGGCCAAAACCGCGAAATTAGCGAAAGTAAAACAACCGCAAAAAATGAGCTTATACAGCACTATCTAAACATTACCAAGGGAATGACGTCACTGTCTTTTGTTATGACATATTGATGACTCTAAACAACTGAATCCTATGCAAGGGCTCAAGTAGAACTATCACTGTTAGTGACCAATGTGATCGTTGACATGACATGGTTATTTCGCTATGCTTCGTGTCCTAATGTTCAAACATTCATTTTCTCTATTGAGTGAATGACTGCTACATATCTTACAGTCACTCAATTTGATGATGGTGAGCAGGTGAGGGGTGGACGTACTTGCTCTTGTTGGTGATGGTAAATTTAATCATTGCTCTCACATTTTTGCTCTGCTGTTGCTGTTATTGTTGTTGTTTGAAAGAGGAATAAAAAAAGACAGAGATAGGATAGGATGACCTGGAAACTTAAGCTGACTTGTAGTTGCTGATTCTCTGTTCTTTTTTGCGATTCATCTTTGCTAAGGATCACCTCCAGAGGCTCGGTAATGGATCTGCTTGTTCTTGTTTCCGGTGAAGCTTATCATTGCTCTCATTTTGCCTTTTTTTNGGATAATGGAGTAGCTTCTTCTTGTTGGTGCTGAAGCTTATCATTGCTCTCATTTGCCTTTTTCTGTTATTGTTCTTGTTTATGTTCTTGTTTAAGAGACGAATCATATACCACAACAAGGCGTAGATGGGATCGGCTTACCTGGAAATTTGAGCTGACTTGGAGCACTAGATTTGCATAATTCCACTGCTCTCCTTGCGATGAGTCCTCACTGAAGATCTTTTCTAGAGGCCCGTTGATTGCTGTCCTGGTGTATACATTAAGGGTCCCGATACCCTGGCCCTCCATGTGGTAGAAGAAACGGATCTATGGACGAAAAAAAAAAAATCATAAATTTATCAAAATATGCAAGCCTCGGTCACACATAATCGTGCATAATTCACCCCAGATCACACCGACACAACACAAATGGTAGTTCAGGGCTAGAGCATTGCATAACATTATTTGCCATTGAATAAATGTGTTAAAATATTTAAAAAAAATTACAAAGGGGAAAAACTTTGGAAAAGTATAACTAGAAGTTTTTAATGGCAAACAGTTTTAGACAATGGAGCCCAGTTAAGTCATTTAGGATCTAAGTTATGTTCCCTTCTACGTTCAGAGCGCGTTTTAATTGTTGTCATTGTTTTAGCCCTTGTTCTTAGCCCGGCGTGCACCAACACAACGTCATTTCAAGGACTAAACATATTTCACAGTGTTTACGCAACACTGTTGTTCTTCCATGGGGTGCTTAAAAGCGGTGACTATTTTTTCATCAAATAAACAATTGTGATGAATGTGTCCATGCGTTGTATACTGGTGAATCCAGTTACCGGACATTTCACAATAACTCACTTTGTCAATCTATTGCTGCTATTACAATCATGAAAATAAGCTGAAATGTTTAGACCTCATCATAACTTCGAGCAATCCAATTTGCAGTAATTGCTGAACTTCAACATTTTCGAGTATTACTGTCCGTGCGTATTACTATGCTGTCTGGTAACATGATTTTCACTATCTGACTATCAGAATATAGGACTTTAGTGCAACCATCTAAGTTAGATAGGAACATACCCGGCAGTCTCTGCTGGTTGTCGCCGCGATTGTTTAGACATTCAGGGTCACTTTTTGTAGATCTACTATCATTTTAGCTTCAGACCCTATCTTTAATCAGGTGTGCACATACAAACACGCCATTTCAAGGACTAAACGTATTTCAGAAGTGTTCCCACAACATGGTTGTTCTTCCATGGTGTCCTTAAAAGCGGTTACTATAATTTCATTAAAGAAACAAATTATGATGAAAGCCCATGTATCGTAGGTCTTTGGTGAATGACATAAGGGGATGTTGCTCAAAAGTTGCAATTGATCGCAAGTTGCATGTAGTTGATCGGAACGTACTAATCCAAATCATCGTTTCATGCGCGTCTTTTAAGTGCGCATACCGTGCGCGAATGACAATGAGCATTACAATTTGCAAAGTTGCAGTTGATTTGCAGGTGATTTTGAACAACATTCCCTAATTTAGATAGGAACATACCCTGCAGGCTCCGTTTGCTGTCGCCGCGATTGTGTAGCTGCCTAACCTGGCAATATCACCATTGTTCCGCCTCTGACTCGACTCGGTGTAATAGTAATAACCTGAAAAGAATAAAGAATATCATCTACACTAAGACCCTAGCTGTTCGGACCTACGGCGTTAAACCACTTTAACGGAAATCAATTCAACAGAAATTAGTTTACCGGTAGATCTGAGAGGGATAAGCAGTCACAAAAGTGGACTTCCAAACTAGTTTAGATATCCATTTCACGAGGTAAATTTTTATGACCAGGAACCAGTTCAGCCAGTAGTTTGAACGGTCACGATTCATCAAGCGGCCTTAAGGACCGGGCACACCAAACACGGCACGGCATCACGACACGGTATTTACGCGATGTCTCCCCTCTGATTGGCCAATTGTTGAATATCCTTTGCGCGGAGCAGCGCGCTAGCCAAGAACAACCCCAAGATACTGCGTAAATACCGTGCCGTTATGCCGTGCCGTGTTTGGTGTGCACGGGCCTTTAGGCGGTTTAAGGTGACTATGACGCACCCGTAAGATTTATACGTGTAGTCAATGTATTAAGAGTACAGTGATGGTCGCGGGAAGAACGTGCGGTCAATATATAAAATTTGCATATCACAGAAGTAATTAAAATCAACCAAAAAAAAATCACTTTTCGGTTTTACTAGTCAAGGAGCCAGAACCAAATAAACGTCTTGTTCACGATAGACGTACAGAATCTAAACCCGAAATAGGCTTCGTGCTTGACTATTTAAATGCGTGCGTGTTATTCATGTGTATGTTCCTAGATCTTAAACGGATGGGCTAGTCTTCATACAAGTCATCTCTTAATTCATCTACATAAATATTAATCTTCTTCAAATCAAATATTCTAAACACTAAACACCCTTTCAATGTCATAGGTTGTGTACGAAAGTTGGTTTTGTGTCAACTACAAATTAACCAGCAAATTGTCATACCCTTTAACCTTCATATTGTGGAGGCGTTGTGATGTAATGGTTTAGAGTTTAGGCTCTCGCCTTTCAACCAGAGAGTCGCAGGATCGAATCCCATCGTATCCATGACGTTGATTTCCTTCAGCAAGATATTCATCCCCATTGTGCTGCACTCGACCCATGTGAGGTGAATGGGTACCTGGCAGGAAATTTTTCCTTGAGATATTGTGAGCTATACTTACAGCTGCACTGCTAAAGCCGGATTAATTCGTCCGTGTTTTCACGAAGTGACGGGAGTCAAAAGGTATTGTCGCATGAAGACAAAGAAATCCCGACATAGCGCCAATTCAACGGGCATCATAACGAACAACGTGCTAATCCTATAGAAGGACACGTTTCAATGGATTTGTAACTCATTTCGTCTAAAATCCTTTGGCCCCCGTCACTTCGTGAAAATACGGACGATATTCTCATTTTGGGCCTCAGATACCCTTTAAACTTCGTGAAAGTACGTTGAAACGACCATGGAATGAACATATATTGTACGTTTTGGGATCTTACCGTGCTCGTTGCGTTTGGTATGGTCCTCTGTTGGCCCCGTCCTCCGCCAGTTGTCTGGGGTACCACCCTGCTGCCACGTCCAGTCGAAGTCATCGGTCGTTAGCTGCATCAGCTGATCACACATCCCCTGCTCGAAGNTCGGTCGTTAGCTGCATCAGCTGATCACACATCCCCTGCTCGAAGTCGCACTGGATATAATCCTTGGCCACTGCGGAAAGTGATGAGAGGAGAGGGAATGAGTGAGTGTGGGTATGTGTAGTTTTTTGTGTGTTTGTTTTACATTAGCTGAGTTCATGCCACCTTATTTGCTCAAAGTCATATGTGATGAGAGGAGAGTTGAATGATCCAGTGATTCTGTGTGGGTGTGTGTGTGAGTGTGTGTGTGTAGGTTTGTGTTGCTTTATGCTACGTTAGCTGGATCAGCTGATCACACATCCCCTGCTCGAAGTCGCACTGGATATAATCCTTGGCCACTGCGGAAAGTGATGAGAGGAGAAGGATGAGTGAGTGTGTGTGTGTATGTGGGGTGGGTGTGTGGAGGTGTGGATATAGGTTTTTGTGTGTTTATGTTATGATAGCTGCATCAGCTGATCACACATTCCTTGCTCGAAGTCGCACTGGATGTAGCCCTTGGACAGGGGAACGTGATGATAGGAGACTTGAATGAGGGGATTGCTTGCGTGGGTGTGTGCGGTTGTGTGTGAATCAGTTTTATGAATTTTTTGCTCCAACATTTCGTTGCTTCGAAATGTTTGTATAAAAAAATATACACATGTAGATACACATGCATACATACACCCACATGCACAATCCGTTTCATCAGTCCCATCACAGCAATACAGTGCCATATAACAGTACTGTTCTGCAGGGTAACGATGTTTACACTGTTGGAAGTCGGTCAAGCAAGCACACACACTTATACACACACACACACACACACACACACACGCATGTATAAACGTTTTTTTTTTGTACACCTACCCCAATCATCCGTTCCATCAATTCCACTGATCAGCATTGTAAAAGTTTTGTGACTTACATTGCTGGAAGCCAATCGGGCAAGCGCGTGCGCACAAACACATTTACACTTACACGCACAATCACACACACACACACACACAGACACACATGTATAAATGTTATACACTAACCGCAATATTTGTTTCATAGGTCCCATCGCAGCAATCCAGTTCCATATCACAGAACTGTTCAGCGGGGTAACAATGTCTTGAGTTACACTGTCGGAAGCCATTCGGGCAACCGCGGACATGCGCACACACACACACACACACACACACACATACACCTACCACAATTTGTTTCATCAGTTCCATTGCAGCAATCAAGTTCCATATCACAGAACTGTTCAGCAGGGTAACAATGCCTTGAGTTACAATGTCGGAAGCCCTTCGGGCAACCGCGGACATGCACATNTACACATTCCTTGCTCGAAGTCGCACCGGATGTAGCCCTTGGACAGGGGAACGTGATGATAGGAGACTTGAATGAGGGGATTGCTTGCGTGGGTGTGTGCGGTTGTGTGTGAATTACTTCAGTTTTATGATTTTTTTTTTGCTCCAACATTTCGTTGCTTCGAAATTTTTGTATAAAAAATACACACATATGTAGACACACACGCATACATACACCCACACGCACAATCCGTTTCATCAGTCCCATTACAGCAATCCAGTGCCATATAACAGTACTGCTCAGCAGGGTAACAATGTTTACACTGTTGAAAGCCGGTGAAGCAAGCGCGCATACACTTACACACACTTACACACACACACACACACACACACACACACATGTATAAACAATTTTTGTACACCTACCACAATCCTTTTTATCAGTTCCACTGTTCAGCATTGTAACAGTTTAGTGAGTTACATTGTTGAAAGCCAATCGGGCAAGCGCGTACGCACAAACACATATATACTTACACACACAATCACACACACACACATGTATAAATTGTATACACCTACCACAATTGGTTTCATCAGTCCCATCGCAGCAATCCAGATCCATATCACAGAACTGTTCAGCGGGGTAACAATGTCTTGAGTTACACTGTCGGAAGCCCTTCGGGCAACCGCGGACACGCACACACACACACACACACACACACACACACACACACACACACCTACCACAATTTGTTTCATCAGTTCCAGTTTCATATAACAAAACTGTTCAGCAGGGTAGCAATGTTTTTTGAGTTATACTGCTGGAATTAGCCAGTCGGGCAAGCGCTATCACGCACACACATATACACACACGCGCGCACGCAGACATACACACGTATACATATTAGCACATACACCTACCACAATCCGTTTCATCATTACCATCGCATCAATCCACTTCCATATCACAGAACTGTTCAGCAGGGTAACAATGCTGTGAGTTACTGCGTGGGAAGCCAGCCGGCAAGCGCGACCACGCACACACACGCAGACATATATGTATACATATAAGCACATAGACTCCTACCACAAGCCATTTCATCAGTTCCATCGCAGCAATCCAGCTCCATATCACAGAACTGTTCAGCAGGGTAACAATGTCTTGAGTTACACTGGTTGAAGCCAATCGGGCAAGCGCCTATGTCCACCGGTCCTACGAATGCACAGTCCCTGAAGGAAACTTCATCCACAGCGAACCCACTCTCGAAGGGACCTATCAGTTTGTCTTCAGCTTCGATCACGATCTATAATACGGAAAATGAGTGTACAACGGGGTTATTCAGATTTCTAATGCTCCAGAAAATATTAAAACAGGAGCAAGAACAAAGGTCATGACCAAGACAGGAAAGGAACCTACCATTTTGTACGATGGAGACAGGGAAAGCATCTGATGGATAGCTAGTCAGCCAAAGCCTGAAATGATGATGAGGATGATGAGGATGATACTGATTAATGATGATGATGATGATGATGATGACGACGAAGACGGAGACGATGATCGTGATGAAGAAGAAGATGATGATGATGATGATGATGATGATGATGATGATGATGAGTATAAAAGGAGTCAGAGGTCATCCTGTCAATAAGTCTTCATCCTCGATCACTATCTATCATATGGAAATTCAGTTCATAACACAGTGAGACCAAATTTGAAAGTACACTGAATTAGCTGTAGGCCCTACAGCGGTACAATGACGTATTACGTCGCGTGTCAAACAGTTCGGTGAACCCACTCCCAAAAGGACCTATCAATTTATCTTGAGCCTCGATCACAATCTATTATGTGGAAATTAAGTTCATAATAGAATTAGACCGAATTTAAAAATATTCAATGTGTCACGTTATAATATTTTTAGCTCAATACGCCATGCACCGAAAAGTGTGAACTCCACATGGCAATGATACGGAAGGATCTATAAAGTGTTCTTTAGCCTTGATCACTATCTATTATGTGGAAAATGAGTTTACAACAGGATTAGACATATTTTGAAAGTATTCAATGTGTCACGTACGTTATAACACTTTTAGCTCAATAAGCCATGTACTGAAATGTGCGGGCATCACCTGACGATCATCCGAAAGAGTCTATCAATTTTGTCATTAGCCTCGATCACTATCTATTATGTGAAAATTTGGTTTGTAATAGAATTAGTCAGATTTCGAATGAATTACCTGTGTAACGGTGTAATAATCCTTTACGCCATGTGCCAACATGTGCGGACACCACACGGTGACCCACTCCCAAAGGAACCTATCAATTTATCTTTGGCATCGATCACAATCTATTATGTAGAAATTCAGTTCATAACATAATAAGACCGAATTTGAAAATATTCACTGTGTCACCTTATAATACTGTTAACTCAATATGCCATGTTCGGAAACGTGCGGACACCACATGGCAATCCTACGAAAGGATCTATCAATTTCCAGCCTCGATCACAATCTATTTTGTGGAAATTTAGTTTGAAATCGGGTTGGTAAGATTTCTCAATGAAATGTGCGGACATCACATTGTGACTCCACTCTCTATGGTCAAACGATTTGTCCTTAGAAAAAGAAAACGTCATCTGTTCCCGACAGCTTCTACGAGTTGTCTACATTGTCGGAAATTTGTCTGCGATGTCCTGCAGATATTTGCATTAACAATGCAGACATTGCTAGATCATCTCTCTAAGAATTCTGTTTAATCCGCAAAAGAAAAGTGACAGAATCTTACGGAAAGGCGGGACATCCTGGCGACATCCGAAAGATAATGTTCACCATCCACAACATCTGTTAGGAATTTAATTTCTGCGTCCTAATTTTGAACCAGAGCAATTTTTATGGGGGAGGAAGAGAGGACGGGCTTGGATGGGCATCATGAGAAACTTTCAAGAATCATGATTAATAATCATACACTAAGAAATCAACACGTCATAAAATACAAGTGCATATATATATTTTACTTTTTTCTTACTTGAAAATAATCTGTGCACGGAGGTATTTCCGAGTTCCACTCCCACCATCTGTTGTACTGCAGTGCGTTGTCCAAGGCTCTCGTGACGTGACTTTCAATGCCATCTTGCCAGAGCTTTACCTTGAGGTCACCATACTCAGGGCCGAACATGTAGAACCACATGTCGAAGTTGCAGCCGCGAGGTGAGATGGTGAACCTGGGACTGACCAGTCGGGCGATGTCGCCGGTGGTCGAGGTCTGACCGTCGACATAGACGTAGCGACCTGGTGGTCAGGTGATGAGAGTGGAAAGATGTGAGATGACAGTGGTTTATGATTGTGTTAATTGCAGTGTAATGCCCCGGTCACATAGGGCCCCGGAAGCAACACGATTCAACATGACTCTTTGCTCGCAGGCAGCTATGTGTGAACTGAGCAAAGAGTCGTGTTGAGTCGTGTTGCTTCCGGGGCCCTATGTGACCAGGGATTAAATAGGAGCGACATCATCATCATCTTCATCATCAACGTCGTCACCTTCGGAAGCATCATCATCATCATCATCATCATCACCAGCATCACCATCATCATTTTTATCAACATCATCGTCATCAGCAACCGTACCCCATCTGTCATTATCATCATCATCACTATCCCATTATTATCATTATTATCATCATTGTTATCATCATTATCATTGTCTTCATAATTACTGTCATCATCATCACCATTATCATTATTAGTATTATCATCATCTTCATCATCATCATTCTCATCATCGCCATTATGATCATCACGACCATTACCGCCATAACCGTCATCACGGCAAATATCATTATTACTATCATCATTATATAATCATCATGGTCACCACCAGCAGCATCTCTAATACCATCACCATCATCTTGCCATTATTTTAACCATCATCATTATTATCACCACTAGCACTGTCATCATCATCATCATCATCATCACATCACTAACACTACAATCATCACGACTATCATCGCCATCATCGTCACCATCATCATCATCATCATCACCACCACCACATAGACGTCCTACATACCCGCTGATGAGTCCGAGGTGTGGTCAGTAGCCGGACCTTTATAACCAGTAGGAACTGTCCGGCTGGTAAATACTGACCAATTGATTTCATAAATGGGGATCCGTGTCCATCCCTACTGGCATTATTGATTATCATTGCCATCATTTTCATCACCGTAACCACCATCATCAAGATTTATCATTATATCACCATCATAACCATTATCATCATCATCATCATCATCATCTCCATCATTATCTGATTATATCACCATCATCACCATTATCACCACCACCAACACCATTATCATCGTCATTATCATCATCATATAATAATCATCCTCAGCACCTTTATCACGATCACCATCGTCCCCAGCAGCAACATCAACACCATCCTGATCATCACCATTAATGTCGCCATCATCATCATCATCACCATTATTATCACCATTATCATCACTATCACCATGATCGCCATCATCATCATCATCCATCATTATTTTTACCACCACCACCATCATCATCATCATCATCATCTAGACGTCCTACATACCCGCTGATGAGTCCGAGGTGTGGTCAGTAGCCGGACCTTTGTAACCAGCAGGAACTGTCCGGCTGGTGAATACTGACCAGTCAATATTATCAGATTTGTCCTGTGTCCACTCACAAAGATCCCTATCAAAATCACAGCTATCAGCTGGATTATCAATTGGAAAAATAAATTGAATATCAATCTTTTGGAAGAAGTCCTTCTTGAAATTTGCACATTGTATGAGTAATTTCATTGTATAACAATTATTGTGTGACATGCTGTACGTGTTTTCACGAAGTGACGGGAGCCTAATGATATTGTTGCATGAAGACGAAGGAATCCCGACATAGCGCCAATTCAATTCATCGAACAAAGTGTTAATTCTATAGACGGACACGCTTCAATGGATTTGTAACTCATTTCGTGTGACAATACCATATGGCTCCCGTCAATTCGTGAAAACACGAACGATATATCCCAGTCCAAATTTAAACATGAATAAATACCCGCATATAACTCGGAACAAGAGGTATAAATTTGTGCCTATTTTTTTAACGAATAAAAGGAGGTATAATCTCGCCAAGAACGAAAGTACAAATTTGTTATATAGTAGTTTAAATCATTAAGGATAACAATTGTTGGTATAGTGGTTCTGACTCTTTCCTTTCGTCCTTTCGTCCTATGACCAGGGTCATAGGTTCGAATCCCACCCACGGCGTTAATTTAATTCAGCAAGTAATTTATCCACATTGTGCTGCACTCGACCCAAGTGAGGTAAATGGGGACGGCAGGAAAAATTCCTTGCAAAGCAGAGCGCCGTATTAGTTGTCGGCTAAAGCCGAAAAATATTGAGTGTAAAAATATTAGCGCCATGAGCACCAATAAGGTGGATGTGTGCACTTTACAAGTAGCCACCATTATTATGATTATGATTATTTTAAGTATGACGTCATACTTACGGCAATCCTGTTCATCTTTGTTGTCGCTACAGTCTTGCGCGAAATCGCAATACTTGGAACGGTCTATACACGTGTTATCGCATGGAATCTCCTCCGGAATACATATGACTAATGTAAATTAAAACAGAGAGAAAATGATATTTCATTGATAATCATTAACGTTAAATCTAATTGAAGAGAGTTAAGGCCCTAGCACACCAAACACGGCACGGCATCACGGCACGGTTTTTTACGCGCTATCTCCCCTGTGGTTGGCCAATTGTTATACATCCTTTGCGCGGAGGAGCGCGCTGACCAATGACAACGAAGATACTGCGTAAATACCGTGCTATTATGCCGCGCCGTGTTTGGTGTGCTGGGGGCCTTTAATCAGTTGTCTCATAATGTGCAAATGTAGAGCGTAGGTAGAATGACGTTTCGGCTACTGAGTACTGCTAGGCTTCGTCAGCCTTCCTCAGCGCGCGCCTCTTATTGCTCCGGGAGTGGCCCAGAGCGATCAGGCGAACGCTATTGCACATCGTGGGACAACTGATCAACTATCTTCAATTATTCTTCACCATGATGAACCTCTTTTAAACATTGAATATGTCATCATCTCGTGTTATCACACAACCACTTCACAATGTTTTTAGCTCATGCAAGAGTCATGTCATTCACCACCACCAGTTACCTCTTGGTAGAAGGTTGTAAACTTGTATTTCAACAAAGAAGATGAGGCGTAGTCTGAATACCCTGCCCTCACTCACGGTCTGCAGAACTTTCAGTGTATTCACAATTAAGCATGGACAACTCTTAGCAATTAATGCTCACAACCATATGCCATTAAAGAATTTTTAAGTTCTCTAGAGTTGTCGCCTTTAGAGGACTGGCAATAGACCTCTCACAGCCTGAGGTGAACTGATTTTTATCAATGCCTATATTACTGATTTAACACCATAATGTTAAAGTGACATCATAACATCATGATGGTGTCGAAGAAGTGTGACTTACATGGTTCTAGATTTGTTGCCACTGGAAGACTGACG
>BQKZ01011101.1:5243-16964 GCA_036244855.1 Temnopleurus reevesii | reverse complement strand
ACCACTGTAGACATGTGGCCTCTAGAGACAGGTGCTATAACATGCATTTTCACCTAGAGGGAATCAATTTAAGTGGCCACTATAGACAGGTGGTCACTATAGACAGTGGCCACTATAGACAGGTGGTCACTATAGACAGTGGCCACTATAGACAGGTGGTCACTATAGACAGTGGCCACTATAGACAGTGGCCACTATAGACAGGTTTGACTGTATATCCTCCTGTGTTAGAAATTTCAAATTTACTTGAAATATCCAAGTACATTGTACATGTAAACAAAGTTGAAAAAAATTTATATCTGGTAATGATTTTTTCTATATTCCGTCTTGTACTGAAACAAAATATTTTCAAATATAAAATCCATGCAAAAATAACAGTTTATATAATTTCAAGAAAAGTTATTATTTTCTAGATATCATCATACAAATGAACAAAAGTAAACTTATCTACAGCCAAAAATCTACTTCTCATAATTTTCATCAATAAATGGCATGACTAGTCAGTAACTGTCACTATCCAATAGGAAATGGTATTGTATGAACAATATCAGGCAGGTCTCAGGACAGTTTCAAAGAATACCTGTCATTGGTCAGTTCTTTCTATAGCTGTTTCATTATCCAATAGGAGAGGGTATTGTTTGGAAGAACAGCTGTGATTGGTCAACTCAGTGGGTGGCAAACACTATGGTCCATTAAGAAAGAGTGATGTATGAACAATTTAGTGCAAAATGTATCTCATCTCATGACAATTTTCAAGAACAGACTTTATTGGTCAGTTCCATTTGTAGCTGCTAATATTATCCAATGAGGAAGATGTTCTATGAGCAAGTTGATCTAATCTCATAGCAATTTGAAAGAGCCGTTATTGGTTAGGTCGATCGTCTGTTGGTACAATTTTCCAATGAGAGAGGGTGTTTTATATG
Organism: Temnopleurus reevesii; assembly: GCA_036244855.1. NCBI lineage: Eukaryota > Metazoa > Echinodermata > Echinoidea > Temnopleuroida > Temnopleuridae > Temnopleurus > Temnopleurus reevesii. The sequence continues at coordinate 16,041 of BQKZ01011101.1, read as the reverse complement.
TAGATGCGAAGTCAATGTATCTCCTAACAGTTTGGGGAAAAAAGCCTTGAATGGTCAGTGGATGAAATAATGAGCTCTCACTCCACCCTACCTGGCCACATGGCACTAGGTAATGGTAAGTATTAGTTTATATATATGTTGCTGCTGCTGTTGCTGATATTAACTTGGTCTATTTCACTATAAATGTTGGGTGAACAAGCCAGTGCATGCATATCCCATTTGGAAGAACAGCCGTAATTGGTCAGTTCTATGGTATGCTGATTTCATTATCCAATGGGAGAGGATGTTGTATACTTAATGAGTTGGTATTGGTAGACGACGATGGGCAAGGTGATGCTTTGGCAGGGTTCTGCTGCTTCTTCTCTGTCAAGGCTCGTGATTGGTGGATGAAGACAGAGTACGCAACACCCTGGAGATACAAGAAAGAGAAAAGGTTACAGTGAAAAAAAATTACTCCGTACCTCAAGTACTTGTTTAACGAAGCTGCTTAGTAGAGGTATGCACGACTCTACGAACCACTAGTGACCCTTTCAAGCATTCAATGGCCCCATGTTGCTGAGTTGACACCTGTGAAATGGTCAACAGTCATGCGCAGAGTTGTGTGTAGATCTCCAAACAGCTTTGTGAAAAAGGCACCAGGTAGTGTTACATCTGCAGTCTAGGGATAAGCTCATCTCAATTTTATTTTCGGAAAATGACCCCCTTGAGAAAAGGTTATTTGAGCACTGCCAAATCTTAACGACTATCTATGTAAACAGCCATTCAATTTAATCTGATGGGCATTGGATACAGAATCGAATGTCCATCAGATTAACTTGAATGCCAGGGGCTCAACTGAAGAAAACCTTTTGTCATAGAAAACCCTACAAACTTGCATCTCCTTGCATCAAGTTTTGGTGCAGCAAAAAGTTGTATGAACCTCTTAAAATGAGTTGGCATAAATAGTAACATTTAGAAATTTTAAAACATGCATTCAAATGAGCCTTGGTGAAATCTACCGATTGAAATAACTTTTACTGTTCATTGATTTGGAAGTTCAACAAACCACTGGCAAAAACTCAACTTATTCAGACCTTCATTGAACCAATGTATTCAATTGTTGGAATGACAAGTATGTCTCTCCTCTTCAAGAGATCAGATAAATTGAATTTGATATGTTTTACACACCTGTTTGGAAGCTGCTCTAACAAAAGCCTCATTGGCTGTAGTGGTGACAATCTTCAGTGAATCTCCTGTGCCAAAGATCACCTGCAAATGAAAAATTAAAGAAAGACAAATGAAATAATGAATCATATCTTTACACGCATAAATAAGTTACAAAGAGATCTCTGCCTTCCTTTCCATGAGGCAAAATGGAATGAATAAGCAAAGGTAAAAGAATACATTGCTAACTTGCCAAACTACACTATGACCAAACGAGATAAAAGAATTGGACAAAGTAAACCACTTCCATCCAGGTATTCACAAAACATACAAAAGAATGTTTTTTCCTTTTTATTCACAGAACAGGTGTGACATTTGCGGTACAAGAGGGAATGAAATTTCTTCTGTGTGCCTCTGACTATCATGAATGTTTGAATCGAAGTTGTTTACTTACTACACATCATTTATCCCTTCTGCTCACAGTGAATGAAGAGTATACTGTAAACCTTCCATGAGTCAAACTCACGTGATGCAAAGCTCTATTAACTTTACATTTTCTTGTTTTTCCTTTTACAAGCAAATTCTCCTCTCAGTCAAAGCTATTTCTTCTACCCCAACTGATTCCACAGGCAAGATTGACTGTATTTTGCACTCTACAAAATACAAGACACTCAATATAAGTGGAAGTTCTCTCGAACAATCAAAGAATCAGATAACAAGAAAGGCATTGCTGGACAGAGCACAAGGAAAATTACTGCTCACTGTTTCTTTCATTAAAAACAACCAGTTCTTCACATCAATTTGTTTTTAATTAACCCTTTGTGTGGTGAGTTACATATGAGGGTACAGATTACATTGCCCAAGCCACAAGCTCAGCCGCTGCAAACTATAGAAAGCATGTTCTGGCTATTGCGTATGCTCCCCGAGTTTACACACTAAAGGGCACTTCCCATAGAGGTGTGTAGTTGTGCAAAAATGCAAAACAAAACCACTTAAATTCAAACGAAACTACTTGAATCTAGTCTTTATCAAAATCGGTCACTTAGAAAACAGCTCTCACCTTAGCTCTATCTTTTATCCTATTGGACGATGATAGCATCATAGTTCTACTTGAAGGATCATCAGGTACTATGTGTAACCTCGCTAATAAGTCCTGCGCTCTCTTCTTCTCCCGGCAACCGCCTATCGTCTCCAGTATCGACTCAAAGTCTGTCTTGGCAGTCTCGCAGGCTATTAACTCTTTACCTAAATTGGTGCAAAAAAAAACAAACATAAAATAAGATTACAGAAAATGGAATTGGACTTCAGAATTATGATGTCTTTAAAAAGTGATAAGTCTGCAGTCTCTTCTTCTCCTGACAACCTCCTATCTTCTCAAGTATTGACTCAAAGTCTGACTTGGCTGTCTCGCAGGCTATTAACTCTTTACCTATTCAAAGCAACAACAAAAAAACAACAGGGAAATCTGATTAAATACAGACAATAAAAACATGGAATAGGAATTCATAAATATGACTTTGAAATGTAAAACGTCTATGTAATAATTTCTGCATCATAGTTGAAGGATCATCAGGTACGGTACTATGTGTAATCTCGCTAATAAATCCTGCGCTCTCTTCTTCTCCCGGCAACCTTCTATCGTCTCTAGTATTGACTCAAAGTCTGACTTGGCCGTCTCGCAGGCTATTAACTCTTTATCTAATCAGAGCAACAAAAAAATAGACAAGAAAATAGGCCAACATACAGAAAATATAAGTTCAAAAAATGGAATTTGATTTAAGAAATATGATGACTTTATAAAGTAATAAGTCTGAAATTATTTCCGCAGTCTCTTCTTCTCTCGACAACTGCCAATCGTCTCTAGTATTGACTAAAAGTCTGACTTGGCTGCCTCACAGGCTATTAATTCTTGACCTAATTAGTGCAAAAAACACAAGGTGAATTCAGATTACATATAGGCAATAAAAGCTCAAAAACTTGGAATAGGAATTCATAAATATGACTTTGAAATGTAAAACGTCTATGTAATAATTTCTGCATCATAGTTCTACTTGAAGGATCATCAGGTACTATGTGTAACCTCGCTAATAAGTCCTGCGCTCTCTTCTTCTCCCGGCAACCGCCTATCGTCTCAAGTATCGACTCAAAGTCTGTCTTGGCAGTCTCGCAGGCTATTAACTCTTTATCTAATTATAACAAAAAAACACAAGAAAATAAGATTACATAAAGGCAATAGGGGCTCATGAAAATGGAACTGGATTTCAGAACTGAATTTCAGGGAGCACTTTCTAATCGTGTCACTTAAGAATGTTCAAACTTTTCAGGATGTGTAATGGAGAGAAAGAGTTAATCCAATAACCGATTTCAATTATGCATGAAACTTATTACACGGTGTTTGATGATATTTGAAACCATTGCATTTGGTCACTTTCAGATTAAAAAAAACTTTATTACAATTTTATATACAATACAATACAATACAATATACAATACAATACAATACAATACAATACAAAAAGTTCTTATATAGCGCCTTTTCAAAATATATGGTACAAAGCGCTTATACACATCTAATAATGATCCTTGATGTTGTGTATGATGATTTTGCACTGCAATAGGTCTCTGCAGTCTTCTCTGCAAAAACACATCTGTTAAAGGTTAGTTGAACAGCTCAAGCTCACCACACACGCTTCAACTGCATGACGTCACTGATGCATACACCTTGCGATCTGAGTTACTTTTTGTATGGTCTCTTTTTAGTATGCAGAAATAAAATATGCATCAAATTTTCAATGTGCCACTTTACACATGCTTAGTTTAGCATTATCATTGTGGCATAACAATGAATATGCTTGTCTGATGGATGTCAACTTCTGAGGATTCAACACAAGGACTCTATATGTCAAAATCCTCATGACTAGCATTGCGATATGCTTCCAACTGTGTGTGACTGGCAATCTCACAAGAAGTACCACATCATGACTCAGCTCATTCAGTCGCAAGGTGGTCGAGTTGCGGATTTTGCATGGTCGTATAACTTTAGGGCAATTCCACGGTAATAGAAGGACATTCAGACAAAAATTGTAAAGCTCTAGCAAGAACTGCAAGAAAACAAGTGATGGAAGAACATTTCAAACCTTGCAAAAGGAAGGCTAGAACAAAGTTCTTCGATACCCACTGATTTTTTTGGTGAATCTCTTAATCAGTATTAAGATATGCATATTAATAAGATTGGTAACGGAAGGACATTATGGTGGGCTCGTTTAGCGTGGAATTGCCCTTAAGTCAAACAAAGTTTGTATTTTATTTATAAATCTCCATTGCGGGTGGGAAGGGCAAAAAGATCATGCTCATATTCACCTTTGAGGAAATTCTCTAACTCTGGTAATAATGGTCTCTGTCTCTCTTGCTGGGAAAGCTCTTCTATAAGTGGTTCGTTGAAGAAGTAACTGCTACCACCATGGCACAGGTCTGTTACGAGCGCTATCATCGTTGTCACGTCCAGGTTGGCTGCTCGGGGTATCGACTCTGACTCTATAGGGAGCTTGTCGATTTGCTGGAAAGTATGTAAAGAATAGACAAATTTCTACTATGACTTTTGAAAAGCATAAAAATTGGGTTCATGAGAAAGTCAGATATTGAAGAGAAACTTGATAATTTCATATTAATGTTTCATATACCTTCAAATTCTTATGAACAAGGTAACCTTTCCTGTCCGAAAGTTGATATTGAATTCAAAACTTTGACAGCTGATATGAGGCAAATCTTATAATTCTTAATATGAAAATATCACAGCTTCAATTCTTAATTTCTTTCTCTAATCAAAATTCTTCAATCATTTTTTTCAGTTGAATCTAATACCATTTTTTATTTGATGAAGCAAAGTTTATTCTTATTTCATTCTCCAATTGACGAAGCATGTTTCTAATAGTTCATGAAATAAATCAATGTTGGAATTCTGCAAAAGTTATGATAAATCAATGTGTACCATTATCAACAAGCTGCCGGAAAATTTTTCATAGCACAGAAGGACAAAAAATCACCCTGATTTGCATCATGCCATTTAAAAGGCATGAGATGAAAGAAAAACATAAAGATGGTACTTACCTCTTCAGAAAGAAAGACTGGTAAAGAAGGTTTCATGTTCTTCATCTCATCATCATCCTTGTATATATGACCATGGACAGATGCTCCAAGGTCTAATAACTCAGCTATAAGATATGTATAGGGGAGAGATAGAGAGAGAAAAGAAATTACAGAATTTTGGTACCTGATTTTTAGTTGTGATCATATAACATTATAGTCGTCATTATCACCATCATCATCATAAAAAAATTATCATCATTATTGTCATCATCATTATTATCTTTATTATCACCACCTTTATCATCCTCGCCTTCACTCCCATTACTGTTATCATCACCACTATCATTATCATCATCATCACAACCATCATTTTCATCGCCACCATCATTGTTACCATCATCATCACCACCATTATTACCATTCTCATCACCATCATCATCATTATCATCATCAACCAACCTGCTACTTCCTGTGTGATTCCAGAATAGAAGACAACATGGACCATAGGAAGAGAGATATCCAAGAGATTCTGTCGCGATGCATTCTGGTATTGAGCGGCCTGTTGAACGATGCACATCATCATTGGTTTGCCGAGCAAACCTATTTTCTAATTTGATTTGCCTTTTTTAGGCGACCAGCTAGAAGGTCAGCGCACTTTATTGTCTTTTGATTTGCCTTTGATTAGACAAGATCAAAGGTCAGCACAGTTTGCCGTCAGCGTGAAGGAATGATGTTCTTCGTCAAAGATTGAGCCAATTAATGTCAAAATTTAGCTGTAATGAAGCTGTTAGAATGCCGAACAAGAAGTAAGTTGGAATGATAAATGATTCATGCTTTCATAAAGATAACAAGTATAATAATATTTTGTGTAGTTATGTTAAAAATGAGAGGTTTAAATTCATACACATGTGTAAATTACAGAGTGTCGGGGGCGGTCAGGCGGAAAGTGGCCTACGTGTGAAAGTCAAAGAGATGGGAATCGATGATGCAAAGAACGTAGAGGGCGGAATCAAATGTAAACAAACCGCTCAGCGACGAATTTGAAAGATAGTTGGTTTGGTAGATTTTGGACTGTGAGAATAAGTCAGGATAAGCTGAATTAAAAGCAAGATAATACTTATATCACGAAAGGTTTCTGAAAAGCAAACAACATTCGTATTGATTAGTTTAACATTTACAGAAAGACAAATTTTGAATTACTTGCAAAATGGGCGAAGAATGTATGATTATTTTACATGAAAATGCAAGGTCATTTGAATTACTGATCTGATAGTGATTGCTTAAATGATTACGGGTGTGTTTTGAAAGACAAAATAATGCAGTCTGTTTACAGTAGAAACTTTGTATAACGGGGTCAGATTTCTGGATGCGTTTGGTTTCGGGATGTAAAGGTCGGATTCCAATGTGAAAGTGTAATTCTGGCTATAAATTGGAGCTCCTGCCGAGGCAAATTACATAATGACGTGGAACACCCGGTTATACTGAGTTTTGACTGTTTTGGAAATTTAAGATGTTTATTCAGTTTTAATTATGTGTCATTCATGAACACAAGAGTAGTAATGATAGATAAATCATTGTTTGCAAATGCATTAAACAGCAGGTATGTGAGCAGTCTGTGAGAGCACAGATTATTAACCTCAATTCAGTATTTAGGGCTTTGTTTAAAGCCTCCTTTTCAGACGATTTCAAACGAGTTTCATGAAAAGTTCGGTATTTTTGGAACATTTCTTATTTTATCTTCAATGCTCACATTCCTGAAACAGGCATATGTTATATGTATAAAAGGCTGAGTTAAAGATATATATGTGTTCACCTGACTAAGATTTGAGACAGGTATTTAATCAAAGTAAATAGAGAATCAATCATAGAACCATTAGACAGGATTATTTTGGTTTTCAACATTTATTAGAAAATATGATAGTGATGACAGACAAGATTAAGTACTATGCTTATTGTTTTGGAGGACAAACAATAGTTAACTTCTATTTCAGTCTCATAAGTTGGGTTTTGCAGTGTTCTTAGAGAAAAGCATGCTAAATGTTTATAGACAACATACTTATGATATTTCTTGTTGTTTCTTTGTTTTGTTTTATGCAGATTGAAGAAAAACTCTACTATGCAATTAATCTGCATCTCTAACATCTGAGCTTGAAAGTCTCCCTATACTTCAACAATCCAATCATCATCCGCACCATCATCATCATCATCATCATCATCATCATCATCATCATCATCATCATCATCATCATCATCACCATCATCATCAATACCACCATCATCAATATCACCACAACTGTCATCACCATCATCACCGCCACCATCATCCTCATCAACACAACCGTCATCATCACCATCATCATCATCATCATCATCATCATCATCATCACCACAACCATCATCATCATCAAGACCAACCTGCCACTTCCTGTGTGATTCCAGAGTAGAAGACAACATGGACCGTAGGAGGAGAGAAATCAAGGAGGTTCTGACGCGATGCATCCTGGTACTGGGCCACTTGCTGGACGATGTTCTGCTCACCGTATTCGCCCTCTCCTAAAAAAGGAAAGGGGGCAATGGATAAAAGATGTGAAATGTTTGTGTAAAACCTTAAGGTGTTGTCACACCGGCCGAGCAGAGCTAAAGCGGTCCTTTAGCGGTAGAAATTTTGTCTGCAAAGACAGACCTAGTGCTTCCATGTGCAGACTCTGTATCACGCTCTGCTCATGCACACTCCGCAAACCTAGGGTCTGTCCTTGCAGACTAAATCCCTACCGCTGAACGACCGCTACAGCTCCGCTCGGCCGGTGTGACCACACCTTTACCTAGTCTACAAGAGCAAGAAAAAGCTTATCTGACAATCTATCACAACATTGTTTTGTCTGGGGAAAAGCTTTGCCCAGCAAACTTCTGGTTGTGGCAATAAAGATTGGTTCACTTGGTGCTGCTAAAAAGTGACAATTGATTGCAAATCAACGGCAAATCAGTTGCAGCTTGTAACGCTCACTTTCATTCACTCGTGATATGGCCTTCTAACAAGACACGGATGAGGCAATGATTATGATTGGCACGTTCCGATCAAGTGCAACTTGCGGTCAATTGCAACTTTTGAACACAGCCCCCTTTAGTCTCTGATAGTAGACTCTGTATTATTAAAAACAAAGCCGATGGTCTGTAACTGCAAGGTATAACACACAATTGCGCCTGTCTACCTTCTGTTAAAGAGACCAAAATATCCCAAATTATTCTAGGGGTAAGAAAGGTTGGTATGCTCTACATACTTATACTTACCTTCCCATATTCTATGCAGAGCTTCAGCCTTCCTCGCTGTGACCTTCACCCATGACCTCCCGTTGTGACCTATGACATCCACCAACAGACTATTATCGTATCCGTCCTCAGTCTCGTAGTGGACTGGTCGCAGGACGGCTGTAACATGATCAAAAGTCTCGACGGTGTGGAGCAGGGCGTCGAGGTGGCTAAGATTGGTGCTCCGGAGTTGGTTCTTCTTTGGGATGATCTTTCCGTCCTCAAGCTAAAAAGAAAAATACAAAACAATAATAATTTTTATCTTTGTAGCAGTATAAAATTCTGGAAAATGTAAAGCAGGGCGTCGAGGTGGTAAAGAATGGTGCTTCAAAGCTGGTTTTTCTTTAGGATGATCGTCCCATGCTCAGGCTGAAAAGAAAAATACAAAGTACAATAATGATCTTCATGTTCACAGTATGACCAAATGTCTCAACGTTGTGAAGTACAGCATCAAAGTGACTATTCAAGATTAGTGCTTCTGATGATGATGATAATGATGATTGTAGTGGTGGTGGTGGTGGTGGTGGTGGTGGTGGTGGTAGTGGGGGTGGTGGTAGTGGTGGTGGTGATGGCGGTGGGGGTGCTGATGCTGATGATGATGATGTTAAATATGACAAAAATAGTGATGACAGTAATATTGGATTAAACTGAATAAAATCTTTTCTATAATTTTGCAAGGATGGACTGAACTTTCTGTCTCAACCCAAATTAACACTACCCCCTAAAAGAATGTGAACATTTTTTTATAAAGATATAAAAGTTATGGCAAATGTAAATCTGATAATTATAAACTTATATAAAGATGTGAGCAAAAACCAAAGATTGAAATTAGGTCAAGTAAAATATAGATTTTTAGCACAGATCGCCTTTGGAATATTTTCACAACCTTAAATATTGAACATTCAGTTTCCTGTGACAACCTCATTTTCCTTCTCACTTACCGATTTGATGAATGACAGTTCTGCTTGTATCTTTTTCTTCACTTTCCCGATTCCAGCAATATTGCCATTTGCCTTCAACTGGTCCACTCTCTTGATTAACCCCTCGGCCCTTTCTCTTAGAATGCACAATTCACCCGCTAACTCCATCTTTGCTGATTCATCCATGGCTGAGTGCTGTTTTTCCACTTTCAATTCTTCTTTGGTGAGTAACCTGTTAATAAAACGTTTAAGGTTTATAAAATTACAGAACAAAAATATAATGATTCTAGTTTGGGCAATTTGAATGATTAACTCTTTTTTTATTTTGGTCATGCTGGATATTACAAAGATCTAGGGTCCTCTACTGCCCATGTAACAAGTCATATATGCAATAAATAGCATTTTAATCATAAATTAATGCAAATTATCTACCAATGTAGTTGAGTTGTAGCTAAAATCAACTCTTGCAATGTTTGAATACTTATTTCATCAAATGCAACATAAACAGCTTTCCATTTAAATAAAATACCTAACTACCTGGCATATTTATATTTCTTAATTTAACTTAAGACAAGTTAACAAAAAATGTTAGTCTTGATTTAAAAAAAAAACAAGAAATGTGGGCCTAAAACTTAGTTAATTCTATTTTAGGATTGTAACATTTAAAGAGGTGGTTCAAATTTCGGAAAAAAATTCAGGTATGCAACTACTATAACACACACAATTATATATAATTAAAAACATAATATTTTGCAAAACATATACACGATACAGATCTAATCAGAATTTTTGTAACACTTCAAAGCGTTATTATCCAAATATTAAATTATTTTTTCGAACAGCAAATTATTCATGTTAGGCCTATATGTAGTATTAGAAGTACAGGTACCCATTATCCGACATGGACATAACAAATAAAATCTATGGCCAGGATATCTTGGCGTCGCTTTTTCACAAACATCTTATAGCCATAAAACTTGTCTCATTTGAATCGCCAGGGGACCCAACAAATTGATGATACATACATTTTTCCCACAAGCTTTTAGTAAAAGATTTTAACTGGAAATTTCAAAAAGTGCCTGTGTATAAGATATGCTTTATTTTCTAAACAATGCTCCTTATTGAAGAGCATGATGGGTAGGTTCCTAGTAAGGAAGTGATCTTGCGCAGTGTGTATGGTGCTGTCACATTAATTCGCGCATCATATTAATTCGTACATCTTATGAATCTCTACAAAATCGATAAAATATTGCAAATCTGACACCACCATCGTAAAGAGCGTTGTTTATTTGCCTAAATTGGAAATTTTCTTAGCAAAAAGACCCAAAACAATGAAAATATTG
>BQKZ01011100.1:9732-25049 GCA_036244855.1 Temnopleurus reevesii | reverse complement strand
TCTAAACTATACATGTTCATGAAAAAAAAATTGGGGGTTCGTGGACTGTTTAAAGAGCTACAATGATTTTAGTATAGTCATGTTTTTGCCCATATTTGGCCTATGAAGAATGAATGCGCGCACGCGCGTGGAAAACTTTGTCAGGCTGTAATTTCCTTAATATTGGTCGTAGAAAGTTGAACAAGGTATCATTTTGTTCAGAATTTTATGCTCTATTTGACTATTACAACATAAATGGAAAATTCTGATTTTTTCATGGTGAAACGCGCAAAGACGCGCGCGTATCCGTCCGCGCGCGCACATTTTTGAAAGGCTTAAAATGACCTAAAACGTACTCTAATTTGGTCCAAAAGTGATTTTGAGCATTTTTAAATTTTGACGGACGCGTACGCGCGCGTCATGACCTTTGGATGAATTTTGGTGACATGACCTGATGACCCTTGACCTGAAGTTGATATGACGTAAATATGAATGATTATTGATCATTATTTAGGAAGATATGAATGATAATGTGATTTTACAAAATGGCGTCTACATGACATCACGATGACGGTATGACATTGGCCTTGTTGGAGAAACGAGTTTTTGATAACCTTGATATATGACTACAATATGAAGAATTTAGACTAAAGGACTTTGGAGATATTCTGGACACAAAAATAGGTGGAAATAAAAATAAATAAAGAAAGTAAGAAAGAAAATTCGGACGATTATAATAGGTGATCTGTCAAATACGACAGACCACCTAATAAAGTAAGAAAGAAAATTCGGACGATTACAATAGGTGATCTGTCAAATGTGACAGACCACCTAATAAAGTAAGAAAGTGAGAAAGAAAGAAAATTCGGACGATTACAATAGGTGATCTGTCAAATGTGACAGACCACCTAATAATGATCAATAACGAAGATAATGACAATGATGACAATCATAATGGTGATGATAGTAGTTATGGCAATACAGATAATGGTGATGAGGTACTAACAATAGTATTTGTGATCTATAAAAGCTTACCTGTATAGAAGACAGCATATTCTTGATGTACTCTTCCTGAGACGTGGCAATTTCCACATCATCCTCTCTCCTGAAAACCCGACTGGCGCCCTCACTCTGTATGTCTTGGTTTGGTGTCAGGAGTGGGATTGAAGGGACAGGCTGTCTATATCCAGGAGTGGTCAATGTAGATGATTCCTCTGAAGGATATTCTGATGAAACATCGCTCCCTCTGTCAATATGCCTTTGTGAATCTATGATTCTTTGATTGTCTCTTGAGGGAATGCCTGAAGTTTGGCTCCCTGAATGGATGGGCAGATACTGTTCTTGGTGCTGGGATGACTTGGGTATGAAGAATTGCGAATCATCATCAGTTAGTGGTCCTGAAGACATCCTATCTGCTCCAGCTGCAACGACAGTGCTGAGCTTAGAGCTACTTGAAGTTGATGTGCGTTCTTCCTGTGACAACATCCTTGGAGTTTGTCCATGATTTGGACTTTCAGAACTCGTGCTGGAATCGAGATTCAATCCAGCTGCTAAGTGTTTCTGCATCTGCATGGCTCCAGTTTGTCCAAAACGAGCATGTCCTTGAGAACTTGCACCAGCTTCATGCGACTGATCATGCATAGAGTCTTGAGTAGCCGTAGTGGTATTCTGTGTCTCCATCATGGGAAGAAACTCATCAGCTTCCGAATCTGTGAGATTTGGGTGGTGTCGGGAATCCTGGTCAGGTCTTTCCAAACCCGCACTACTTGATGAAGTTGGAGAATCATCAGAGGACTTCAGCAAGTCCTTCCACTTCATGCTCTCACCAGCCGGTTCTCCTCTATGGACACCAAGTAATCCAAGGGGCTCATAGGCTTCCCCTGTCAACAGTCGCCTCTGATCTTCCATAAGAGCCATTGGATTAGCTGCAACACTGATATTTGCAACGCTTTCCTCATCCAAGGTATATTCAGACATTGTGGAAGCTGCTGCAGTTGAATCCTTTCCATGTAGGTCTGCAACTGAGCTTGGAGTTCTCGGGCCTTGAGGATCATTGTAGAATTCAAATTCGTCATACTCATGACTGGCAACTGTAGGATGTGCCATCTGAATAAAAGGTCCAGTGCTTCTACTTTGTTGTTCAGGATGCAAATCTTGCAGTTCATCTTGAGTTCTCTGAATGTCATTTCTCCTCATGTCCAATTTGACTTTAGTATCTCCAGCTGTTGCTGGACCACCAAATGTAGGCATTCTCTCTCCAAGATTACCTAAGGTTCCAGTCATAAACTGTGGATCACCTTCTCTTTCATCTGCACTGGATATCTTGGACAATTCCATCACATTCCGTGGTGTTGCTCCAATGCCATACAAGTGCATTCTTTCATCGGCTGAGGTCTCTGTCTCAAGGATAGTGCTCAGTTCATGAGGGCCCATGTTTTCTGGGAGCATGGCAACCTGTTGAGGATTGGCAGGAGGTGGACGCCTAGATCTCGTAAAGTGTGATCCTGGAGGAGGATATGTTGGTGTGGCCATCGGCAAGAATGTGGAACCTTGTGGCTGGTCATTCTGGATAATATCCTGATCATGCAGGTCTGGAGAAGCAGCCTGGATTGTGTCATCTTCACGAGTTAGGCTCAATCTTCCAAAGGGTTGGTCTAACTGGTCGCTGCCACTACCATCACCTTCAGGGCGATGTGTTTGATGGCTTGGGAGGGAGTCTGAATAAGCTAGAGTCGATGATAACTGCGGTTCTGTCATTGACGTTCCATCTAGAGTGTGTGAAAGAGTAGAACGATCCTGTAAGTGGGGCAATAGATCCTCAGGTCTAAACACTTGACCGCGCAGAAGGTCCGTGTACACACCCCTTGTGCCACCAGATGTGCCACTCAGTTCACCCGTACCATAGGAACTCTGGTAGTGAATCTCTGCAGACTGATCACTGGAAGCTGCTTGACTTTGAAAAGACCCAGTAAATGGGAGAGGTCCAGATGCAGTACCTGGCCAATATGATCCACTCAGTGTACCGCTGCCATAGTTCAGGCCTAACTCTCCTGACCTTGATTGTATAAACTCATTTGAGCTTCCATATGAACGCTGCATTCCAACTTCACGATTAATGGCATTAAGCTCTGCCATCAGTTCAGAAGGTCTGAAGACTTGTCCGAGGGGTCTATTGCCTTGGGGCTGAAGGCTGGGTGATGCTGTTGACTCAAGAGTTCCTTCACTTAAAACTGAAGACTGTTGATATTCTGCCTGAGGAAAACCTCCTTCAAAGGACTGGGTTCCTTGTCCTGGTGAATATGTTCCCCTAAGGGACTGTTCTTGAAGGAAACCTGATGAGGAAGACGAGACATTGTCTGGTATGAGTGAACCATCTGAGTCTGTGAACCGAGTCTGCAGGTGCTGCAGCAGTTCATGAGGCTTCAGGACACCCATCATCAAATTGCCAGCCTGAGTACCGCCTAAAGATGATCGATCAGACACATCTTCTGCTTCCAATTCCATGCTCTGTGAAGCTTGAAGGTGCGCCAGGAGATCCTGTGGCCTGAAGACTTGACCCTGCATCATCCTTCTCATGTCCATCTGCTGGCTGGATGATCCATCCATGTCCAAACCTGTGGAGGGTTGCATTTTCCCTAAGCTCGAATCTGTCCCTGGAGAGTGCGACCTAACACCACTTCCTCTCAAGATACCGTGTGGAATAGATGGGGAATGCTCTACAGGGGGTCCTTTGGATTGAGGGGCGGAGAGCGGGCTTAGCTTGGATGCGTTCATCCTTTCCTGATACCGTCTCTGCTGCTGGTTGATCTGATTCGCAAGTTCCTTCTGCTTCTGCATCAGTCTCAGCTGCTGAGCTTTCTGTTTCTCTTCAAGAATTCTCTTCTCCTCTACCAACTGTTGATGACGAATATTTAGTGCCATATCTACAGCAGTCTCTGTGCCACTGTCCATTCTTTGGTTGGATGTATGTGGTAGATCTGGAATACCACCAGTCCTCTCTTGCAAAGACTGCAGGAGAACTTGTTGTTGCATATATGCTGACGTATCTCCTTTGTCATCCTGTCTCTCAAGGGTCTGGTAATTATCTTCATCAACAGAAGCAGCTTCTTCAGCCATTGGCCCAAAATGAGAATCACTTCTGTCTTGGTCCTCACCTTGAGAAAAATAAAGTCTCCGCTTCGAAGGAGAGAACTGAGAGCCTCCTTTGTTTTCAGAAGTATTACTGAGGCCGACTTGTTGGCCATCTGGCAGAGATTGTTCCTCTGAAGTTACAGACGGAGACAGCAACTGTTCTTGTGTCTGTTGCTGGATGGAATCTGCTGGTTCAAATGTGGTCTTTGTTCCATGATATTGAGGTTGTGTTACACCATAGTCATTAACTGTAGGTATTGTAGATGCTGTTAATTGTGGGATAGTCTGCCATCCGCTTCTATCCACTTCATCCTGCATAGCGTAAGGGACATAGTCTGGAAGTTTGACATCTGGATAATTCTTCATCAGCCTTTCTCTTCGTTCCTGCAATTTAATCTGGGCCTGAAGCAGTGAGTCTTGGCTCTGTTTCTGCCTGTCAAGAAGCCTCTGCTGATATTCCCGTGCTTTCTGCAGCCAGTCTACAGACGATCCTTCATTTAACGTCTCTTGTGTAGCCAATGGCACATCATGAACAACTTCGTCCAACAGCTGCCTATCAATGCTCTGTTCAGTACCAACATCACTTTCTGAGGTTTGTCGGTCATGCAATGTCTGCTCCATAACTGGGGGTTTACGACTCATGAGAACCACACAATCTGGGTCATCTCCTGCACGGGACTGTCCAATCACACCCCTACCTAAACCAGAGGGTGCAGTTTGGGGCAAGAATACACCAGGATCATAACGGTTCGGATCCAAATTTCTCTGAGTTTGTACTGATTCCATGTTCTCTCTTGGCCATGGATGCAGTGCACTTGTCCCGGAGAGAGGACCAGTGGTCTGTGGCATTTCACTAAAATTGGTGTCAGGAGTGGGATGGATGGACCCTCCACGCTCCATTCCAGGCATGTAACTGTTCATAAATTCTGGGTGCATTCTTTGCCCTGTGCCATAGTCCATCCGACCACTTTGCTGCTCTGGATGGACTAACGGCAGTCTTGACAGGCCAATGTCATCCCAAGGCACATGAACACCCTGCTTCAGGTCCTCAAGTCTCCTCTGCTGATCAAGTCCGATGGCTCTGAGGTCTTCTTGAGTCCTTGCCTGCTGAGCAATCTATTGCAAAAAAGAATGAGAAAGTAAAAGATGCAATAATCAATAAGAATATGGAAATGAAAAAGCATGTCTGCCAATTACAGTTTGAACAATAATAAATTTAACAGTGTCCCATTATGTCCCCCGAAAATACATGTGTTTTACGTAAGCATTGGTGGGACAAGATCGGACACTTTTAACTTTATTTCTGTCCATACTGTACTTTAAGACTTGATGGGCGTGGTGCATCCATATTGGCAGCTTAGTGATTAAATTTTTTATATGATAATACAGGGGATGTAAGGCCCAAAATTGGCAAAGATAATACTATCCTCACATTGGAGCAGATTATAGCAAAAAATTTGCAACAGCTTTCTCTCTTCCTCTAATAAGTTATTTGTGAACATGACTTCCGATCAAATTTTTGTCAAACTACACCAATCGATTACTGAGATCAATGCAATATCCCAATGAGATAAACAACATATTCTATTAAAAAGAGGGCTTACTTTGCTTCAGGATACATGTGTAGCAAAGTAAAAAAGAAATTACTGTAAAATAAAGTGGCGCAACCCATAACTGATTATCCCTTAGATTAACAACAGGTCCCATTGGATAAAAAAGGAATAACCTGCTTTAAAAAAAAAAACTAGCTCTGACAAAGCACCATTGACAACACAATGGTCTAACCCAATATCCATTTTCATACCTGATCATCCCAAGCTTAGTGGTACGTTCCAGCGACTAAAGGAGGGTACAACCTGCTTCAGAAAACAACTCCGACTCCGACAAGTCACCCCTCACAACACAATGGCACAGGCCAATAACTTTTATCATTACCTGATCACCCCTGAGCTTAGCGGCACGTTCCATTAGATGTAGGAGGGTAGATCCCGCTTCAGAAAACAACTCTGAGTCTGTCACCCCTTACAACACAATGGCACAATCCTATACCTCATTTCATTACCTGATCACCCCTAAGCTTAGCGGCACGTTCCATCGGATGTAGGAGGGTAGATCCGGTCTCGGACGAGAGCTCTGACAGGGCACCTGTCTCAAGAGATCTTGGTAGACTGCTGGGGGCGGAGCTTCTATCGTCTACACTTCCTCCAATGGGGTACTCTGACAGCTCCGAGGGTGTGGTTTGAGTCTGAGTCGGTGACGTTTCCATAGAGATGTGACTCTCCATTCCTTCAGATTCTGGAGAAGTGCTGACATCTATGTGAAAACAAACAGACATTGGAATTCTTCAGTCTGCATGTCAGAATACAGCAGCCTTCACATCAGCATTTTGATAAACGGTAGCCTCTGTTAATTGATAGGGAACAACGTGCCCACTGTACTTGAAACTTGATGATGCATGAAGTATCTTGCAGTGAGACAACTTATTATAGCGTGTTTCAGTATTTGCAAAAATGGATGTGTGGTCGCAAGAATGAAAATTGTGTTGAGTGAAGTGGCCTTTACATTTAAATAAATGTGGATTTCCTTAATATCTTGAAGCCTTATATTACCGTAAATTATGCAAATTTAGTAATAGTAAGTGTAGAAATCCAAGGGATTAAGAGAAATGTATTATGCACTTTACATTCAATTATACCAAGCGCAAGTTGGTGTGATGAAATGATGAAATGATAAATGAGGAACATGCTTTTAGAAAAAGGATCCATATTTCATTAATTAAAAGGATTTTCTATTCCTGCCAGGTATCCATTCTTTTCACCTTGGTTGCATGTAGCACAATGCAGATGAATATCTTACTCCAGGAAATCAACGCCATGGGTGGGTTTCAAACAGTGACCTTCTGGTTGAAAGGCAAGAGTCAGAACTGCTACACCACGATGTTCCCACTCCCCCTTCTGCCTCCAGCTTAGCAGCATCGATTCGACCTACCTTCTTCTTGTACTTGTGTGTCTCGCCTGACTTGAGGAATACCCGTGGCCACCGGCGTTTCAGATTTGGTTTGCTGTTTCCTCCAATCTTCCTGCTGTCCTCTAACTCTGCCCATCAATTTCTTCAGCATCTCTATGGCATACAGAAATGAGAATGAAGATGCATATATAAATGATTTGAGCATGATATGTTTGAGATCCTTATTCAGGGGCCTGTAACATAAACGAGATACAATAAATTTTGCATTTAATCGTATCTCTATGGTACATGTTTCGCCATAGACTTACGATAAATATTTATTGTAAGTTTTATTGCATCTTTTATGTTACAGGCCCCAGATTATATACTTTGTTGATAATAAACATGCATACACTTGTATATGGTGACATAACTGATCAATCGTGCAATATTACAAAATTTGTGAATACTGTCGCAAAAAATATTCAGTAGCTCACAAAGGATGGCTTGTGGACACACTGGAAAATGCGTCTACTAGCTTGAACATGAGACTGTGATCACTATAGCTATAAGATGAAATTATGTTCTGTCACTAGCCTGTTACATGAATTGCATTATAAAATAAAAACAAGTTTCGGATCAATGGGAGGTGACCCATTGACTACTGAATTCTATTAGCCCCAGAAGTCAAGAAATAATACTATTATTAAAGAAATATTCAGATACCATTATCACTGTGCGCACGACTGAAAATGAACCTGGATAAAGTAATCAACTCCTACTCAGGCTTTCACAATAGCAGTACTTATCAAACAAAAGGAAGTGAATTCCAAGCTTATTCAGTGAATAAGTGGGATTTGTTTACTTTCTCCAACCTCTTTGTCTGCTCTGACAACTGTGTAATACGATCAAAATGGAACTCACCGGCTCTTGCAGATACAGGCTTTGGCGCTACCCCAGCATCAGGCTGCAGTCTCTCCGTCGTCTCCAAACTGCTCCCAGCTCGGAACTGGGTTCTAGGGTCCTCTCCAGTTGGACCAGGTCTTTCCAGGGTGACCGATTGGTCCTCATCATCCCCATTCCTAGTGGTGTCGGCAGTAAGGTCCAGATCAGTGTCCTGGCCTGGGACCTTTGGTTCTAGGGCTAAAGTGATGTCCCCAGCATAGTCTGCAAATAGGTTTGATCAAACAACAAAAAAGAGAAAAGAGAAAATAACAAATAACAAACCATTTTCAAATGATAATCTTCCACATTGAATCATTTCTACATGCAAATTCCTAGTAACAAATACATTACATAGAAAATATACTAAACATCATTATCAATATTGTTTCAACAAATTATGCAGGTACTTGGCTAATATTTGTGAATATTATCTTCAAACATAATTAAAAATGTTTTTTAACAAAATCAATGAATAGAGAAGCATGTTGTCAGGGATTCTAATTGATCAAAGAAAGATGGTTCATCAGTAAAATTTCAGCCTACTATAATATACATAAAATTTTGTATGAACCACTTGTATGAACAAATGGCTTAGGTACTGTTTACCCAACATAATGCTATATTCTATGATTTATGATGGCAGCTTTTCGGTTATATCTTGCTCTCTATTTTTTCCCTCATTTTATTAATTTGGAAAAACGTACCTGTGTGTTTCATGTACATGTCTTCAAAGGCTTCTTCCAGCTGATGCTGTTTCTCTGCCTTGTCTTCTAATCTTCTGTGAGGCGGTTGGAAGACTTGGCGCTGCAATACAAATAGAATGGATGATTATATATTTCTTTCAAAGTACTTCTCAAAGTCATATGCCCAAATGGTCAAGTGGTCTTATTTCTTTACAATTAACAGAGGCAATATCAATATCAACAGTTGAAAACTTTGGCATTTCATTCGTCAAATGAGTTACTTTTTTGTGTGTAGATCACGATTGAAGTAATTTTTGCCTTATCTCAACATGCATTTAAACATTGATTGACAGAAGATGCTATGAAAAAAAGTCATTAATCCCACGAACTCCAAATGACTAGACAGACGTCTTACAACTAAACAAAAAAAGAAATCAAAATGAGATATGCCAAGAAATCCTCCAATAAACAAGTCAAAGGAATATCAGCTACCACTGCCTGTCTCTGCCTCTGATCTGCATTCTGGAGGTCGGTCAGGTCCAGCAAGAGCCGATCATAATCCTGTTTGAGGAGCTCCTTACTCTCCTTTTACCATCTGCAACCATCTTATTTTAATTTCCCCTATTCAGGACTGTAATAATTTCTTTAGTGAACTCCAAAGGATATCATCCGCAACTGCTTGCCTTTGCTCTCTTATTATTGTGCAGGGCACTTTATAGATCAAGCAGGAGCCAGTCCTAATCTTGTTTGAGGAGCTCCACTTCCCTTTTTAATCATTCTACATCTAGCAAGCCAACTCTAAATTTGTTAAAAAATGGGATCTTACATCAATTTAAACTTCCCTTAGGAGCTCCTTCTCATTCCTAAGCCTTATCTATGCTCTTTCTAGCTATCACACTTTTCAAAATGTGTCATTCATTTTGTTACACAACGAAATCCTTGAAATAAACTACTCACTGAAATATCAGCGACCACTGCCTGTCTCCTCCTCCGGTCTGAATCCTGGACATCGCTCAGATCCATCAGGAGCCGATCATATTCCTGTTTGAGGAGCTCCACTTCCCTTTTAACCATCTATCTATCATAATTTTCAAAATGTGTCATTTATTTTGGAACTCCAAGAAATCCTTCAAATAATTACTCACTGGAATATCAGCTACGACAGCCTGTCTCCTCCTCCGGTCTGCATTCTGGAGGTCACTCAGATCCAGCAGGAGCCGATCGTAATCCTGTTTAAGAAGCTCCTTCTCCTTGGCATGCTTGTGTCTCAGCATGGCCTTCTCCTTCCTCTCTCGTAGATCCGCCTGGAGTCTCTCTGTCTCCTCTTTCATCCTCTCGTCCTCCTCCTTGGCGGCTTGTCTAGCGTCATCCTGAAGGAAAAAGAAAATGTAAGGAATATCAAACTCAAAATAAGAACAGAAAAAAATAAATACTTTGGTTATTAAAACATAAAGCACTTACATGAATATAAAAATATATCAAGTTACTTTGGAGCCCTCGTATGCTTCAAAATCTTGGATGATTCAATAAACAGGCATGATACTGGCGCCTTGTGAAAATACAGGGAAACTGGTGGGAGGTCCGAATGAGCGCGTAATGAGAACCAAGGCAAGCGCGAAGCGCAAAGGCATTACGGCTGGGGTCCAGGGCCCGCTTAAGGTCCCTGGAAGCTCTGGGGTTTATGGTGCATTTTGAGCTTAAATTGACACCTTTCTTTATGGATTTCCTTGGTTTAATATCTCCCTTTTCTATTTAAAAAAAAAATCACTGACTGAGATCAGAGGCGTAAGCACCTATGGTAGTGCACAATACACAATGGGAATTTTTTTTTTTCTTCTTTTTTTTAACGGAAAATATCGGAAAATCGGTAAAAATCGGGACAGTATCATGCCTGATATAATAATTTTTAACCTGGATGATAAAAACTTTATCAGAAGAATTTATAAAAGTCAGTAGAAATGATAAAAATTCAATCAGTAAAATTGATAAAAACTCTATCAGTACCAGGTACACACTTTGATCTGGATTGAGTGCAGTACAGTGTGGATGAAATTCTTGCTGAAGAAAGTTCATGCTGAGACTAGGTTTTACATCCATGATGCTCTGATTAGGGGGTGGAAGCCCTAGTCACTACATGTAGGCTAAAATAATACCTCTATCGACTCCAACGGATTGGAACATGTGCATAAAAATAAAGATATGGCAGGGCGCTACAAACCTGCTTGCCCGCATGCACAAGGAAACAAAATTTAGCTGTCTGGCAAGTATATGAAATCATCACTTGCCAAATAGGGCAAGTAACCGTTTAAAACTAGTTTTCTTCTAAAATGCAAATTGGCATCCGCCATCAATTTTGGGCAAGACAAAACTGTGTTCGAGCAATCAATTTAAAAACCTGGTTGCCCTACAACTCACCTGATCTCCTGGTTCTGCCTTCTCGACGTACTCCCCAGGAATGTGATAATGAGTTGTTGAGAACCCCTCAACACGTGTCACCATCACAGCTGGTTTCTGAAGGTCAAGATCTGATAGTGGATCTCGCTTGGGTGGAGGAAGGTTTGCGATGTGAGCAGCCCTTACTCTGATAAAGAAATATTCGGGATTGTTTGTAATTATAGCATTATTACCTTTTTTCCTTCAGATTGAGGTTACTGAACTACAATTTTGCAAAGTATGAAGTGAGGTGTGCAATGTGAGCTGCCCTTACTCTGAAAATACTTTAATTGGGATTGTATGCTAATTATAGCATTGTTATTTTTATTTTATTGAGATTTAAGTTATTGAACTAGAATTTTGCAAAGTCTACATGAATCGCAAAGTGTGTACTACACTTCCACTTTCATTTGTTCAGAAGTCAGTTACAGCTTTCATTTTTACAGAATACCGTAGTGAACAATCTTTATTTTTCAAGCTTGAGTATAGCATGCCTTTATAACTTTAACAAATATTTTGGAAACAATAATGTTGAACCTTTTTTAAAGATTTGACATGAATCCATTGCATCCATTTGTAACGACATCACTTTTACTGCTAAAGTTGCCAACTCAGGGTTCCCCAACAGAAAGAATCAATGAAAATTTGAAAATTCACACATGCATCTAACAGATTATCAGATCTTAATCAAACTTTCACATTTTGTTCATTTAATTTTTTTCACTCACTGACAGCAAGTTAATTCTAGCGGTGCATGGGTTCCCTCTTAACGAAAAAAGTGGGCGTTAGTGTAGGGTGAACTTACTTTTCAACATCTAGTGCATTTTTTCTCGAAATGATTTGAGCGTTTTCTTTTTGCCACTTCTTATCCCGCTGGTCAGACTCTTTCAGAATAGCCACTTGGTGGCGCTGTTTGGCTGCCCTTGCATTTTTCAGGGCAGCAGCAGCCCTCTCTTCATCCATCGGTTTCTGTTGCGAAAAGCAAATCAAGTAGAACAGATGCATTTTATTATTGGTATTTTTGTTGAGTAGGATCCATTTATCATACATGCAAAAATTTAAAGAATTCTCTTCCATATTTTTATTCTATAGAATTACACTCATCGATATGAATCATTGATCAATTAAGAAGATAAGAATGCTATAAACCATCACCACCTTTTCCCCTGACAAACATTTTATTATCCACCAGTGTCAGCTACTACTGGTTTTGGGCTGTAAGTATTCTGTATTTTTTCTACTTTATACAATGGCATACCTCTCAATCTTAAAAAAATTGTTTTCCTGCTGATCGCATTGGTTCAAGACAGCTGGATAATTCCATTAGTGGTATTGTTGATACAGCAATGTTCAAAATAATTGTTAATGCCCATATAATGAAGTACGTCTTGAGGAAGCGAAATAAGGAGAAAATTAGGCATTTCCATAAGTGGGTTGAGGCTTGGTCTTACTCAAAGCACAAAAACAGATGAAGAAAAATACATTGAAGATGTCATCTTTACTTTCAGAGAAATATAACATTCCTCTTCTATGTAGCTTAAGCACTGTGAATGCATGTATCTATGGTCATTAGTTAGACAATACCATGACAATTAATATTATTTCTACATTCAAATTATACATATGATTTTTATTCACATTTTTGTAACAATTTTTTATGTGGTCAACCTGATTATGTTTTGAACAATTTTTAACCCATTTAAGAGGGATATTTTTATTCTATTTTCTCAAAAATCAGGATCTATGATATGATTCTCTTTTACCTCCCACAAGTACACAAAAATAACAACTATTTTTTAGGGCCTAAAAAGTTGTTTGATTGCCTTCCATCAACTGACCCGCTGTAAATGACCTAACCTGAACTTCTTGTTTTCCTCAAGTCATTTTCAATTGTTTGGGCGCTTTCACTCCATTTTATGTCCTATCATCTACATGAAATGTGTTCCCAAAAATAAATAAGAACCTTTTTCCAACTGACTGATGCTATTTGGGGAAACCAAACAATTGTTTGGGGGTCTTTTATAATGGGATTGTACTCACCTGACTCTTTGCCTGTCTGTGGCCATCTCCAACCTTGGCCAAACACTGCTCGTAAATCTCCTTCAACGCTTGTTGTTTCTCTGTCTGCACTGCCTTCCACTCAGCCTCCAGTTTGAGTGAAAGTGCTTTTACCTCTGCCTCTTTCTTAGCTTTCGACCTGATGAGGAGCTGTTTGGCAAATAGCCTGTCCTGCTCTCGAACCTGCGGGGGTAAAAAACAGCGATCTGTTAGAGATAATCTTATACTTTTAGGATCTAGAAAGCTCCAATTGATCAGCTTATGCAATTTGATACCTTCTTTCTCCCACCCTTTATAGTTAGTCGCTCAGACCATGTGCCAAGGAAAATTATTTGCAACTGATTTGCTGTTAACTTGTAATGAATTGCAACTTTCTATCACAATTCTGTAGGTCGTTAGGAATTAACTTGGGAACTATGTCATTTCATCTAAACATTATTTATGATAATGTCTATTTTTACTTACCTGTTTCAATCTCAATTTTCTTCTCCTATCTCTTTCTTCTTTGAGGACAGCGGCTTCTTCATTTGGGCTAAGGCGAAAGCCCCCGGCTGTGGTGGCCACACTGCCTTTGCGAATGCTCCCAGACATGGTCTGAAATGGGGTGATCAGAAGAACAAGAAATAATATTTTAAAGCAGATTTAGGTAAAAGTTAGGGACTTAAGTTGGGCATTAATTCTCTCATGCAGAATGGATGGGTTGCAAGTTTATTCTCTGATGAAAGAAAGGTGGTTTTATTTCTTAAAGGTATAGATTCGTAATGACTGGGATGCAGAAAGTGATATTAAACGAGCTGATGTATTCACAAGTTGCTTTAAATGCCTAAATATATCTGTGTAGGATATCAGGAGTATAATTTTGCTTGTATTCTGTGTATTTTACATCGAACACGTCAATCAGCCATTATTCCTACGGTGTGCTAAGTGCTTTTGCACGGGGGAGCGTCGGCCTGAAATGGGCGGTGCGATCGGTGCTATTGTCTGCGGTGTGTGAGTTTGCGTTCATATGGTACGTGAAGCATGTTGTGTAAGGAAGAACGACCGCAGCATGATTTTTTATTTTGCGATAATTAAGCCATTTCTAATTCTAGGTTGATTTCATTCAAACAAACTATGAACCTGCTCTAATAAATTTACTATTGAAAAACTGCATTATGGTAATAATTATAGTGCAGCTCGCAAACTAGTTAAATATCTGAAGCGCCATCCTCCCCTTCCTCCCATTCACTCCCCTCCTTCTTTCCCTGTCTCTTTTGAAGATACTCAGATCTTCTCACTGCACTGTTCATACTTCACCTATAATAAACACCACAATTAATCAAAATGTTACACACGTTGCCTCTTACAGGTATGTAACCCTAGGACGACACCAATGGCAAGAGAACCACGACTTCTGTACAAGATGTACAATTAAAACTGACAAACATTAAAGGATATATTGAAGAAGGACCTTTTTTGGCGTAGATAATCCAGTATGATTGATAAACGCCCCTAAACCTCAACAACAACAACAACTCCCAACACTGGGCTATCGCTTTAAATCTATTTTCGTGGAGACCTCAGTCTATCAAAACTCAAACTTCAAAGTATCATTGGATGCCCCAGGTCCAGGATCCTTCTCTGCGCTGAGATGGTCAGCTGCGGCTGCGCTCAATTGACATTTACAATGTAACTCACGCGCTCATTGAAACGCAGACTCTTTCCCGAAAATCACTAATTGTGTGTAAAGTGAATGGGATGCAGAGAAGGATGCCAAATATTTTGAACTTCAAAAAATGAGAGGGTGAATTATGATGGGGTCACATTAATTTGTATCCTTTTTCTAGAGCATTTTTGGATCGTGGTACATAGCACAATATATCTCCCAAAAGACAAAATTATTTTTTTAAATCTTGGCACGAAATGAAACTAGATATTTCAGGCTTCAAATATTTCCAAAAATAAAATTAACCCACCAATGAATCACGGAGATATAGCGATATCAAAATTCGATTGACGAAACGATCGCATCGCTCCATGCTGGAAAATGGCGATAATTGTCAACAAATTGTGTCATATTAATTCGTAGGCCCCGTTTTGAACAAGATTTACCATAAAATTGCTTCCATCTAAGATGCAAAATTTACAGTAGTTTGACCACAA
>BQKZ01011092.1:21915-32692 GCA_036244855.1 Temnopleurus reevesii | reverse complement strand
CGTCTAATCTTTGCGCTTTTAATCAAAGCAAGTCATTATTGACGTGGAGTTTAAGCTTAGATTTCGCGGGAATAAAGGATCAGACAAACCGCTTAACAAGCACGGAGCTAAGAATTGATGGAGCAGACTGAATGATCAATGATCGTGATAAATGTCTTCTCACTTTGGTCGCAGTTGAATCCATCTCAACTTGGACGAGGATGTTGCATGGAGAAATGATCATTAATTTTTCTCACGTGCACGGAAATACAAAATGATCTCCAAAACGTAATGATGAATATCACTGTTGCTCCAAAATTATTCTTATTGGATATATGTTCAGTCGGAAGGAGATTTTTAGATTGCGCGCATTTCACCAAGACGTTTTTTTATTGTTCTCATATATGCATGTAAAATCTCCTAAATCCGATATTTGTTACGCTGGATTCCACTGTATACTGATTGTGAACTTGGTGATGAATATATTTGGTTTGACTCAGGATTATCGACTGGAAACAACTATGAAAATAATATTCAATTGAAATCTGAGAAGACTGAATCCTTCTAGCTATACGAAAACAGGGTGCGCAAAGGGGGCAAACCTTCTAGAATAGGTGCAATTTGCGGCCCAACTTCAAAAGAATATATGCACAAAGTTTGTAAGGACGGATCCTAATTTACAACATCAAACTCGTCTAACGTTTTTTTTTCTTCAAAACCGGGGCTCTAAGAAGATCATACATTTAAATAATGTTTGATGTGAAGATAGCAAAATCTAATGGCGTTTGAATGATTGTCCGAAAAAGTACACGTTAACTAATACATGAAATACAATATGGACTTTAAATATCGACCTGAATGTATCACCTATCTGCTTTTTCTGGCGTATCGCGTTGCAGTCCATGCCAGCGTATGGAATCAATCTTCCCAAATGGCGTTCCACTTGACTTTGTTTTTGACCACCTCCGTCCGCTCTTGGTGCCAAATTGCATTGAATTTGTGTGACGCATTACCTAGAAATCTAAGCCAAATTGGAATTTTCTTACAGCATTTCTTAGTATTTCTATGAATCTCATTGGCCGAATCAACCATCATCTTGACCTGTTTTCTGTTTGGGAAATGTGGTTCGCAAGACAACCCCAAGAATCCAGAAGCTGAGAAATATATGAAAAGGTATGAGAATATATCAAATAGGTGAGCATTATAGAGAAGAGAAGTTTGATTAAGAATATACACCCGTGTTACTACTATTACGAATAAACTTGTTCCAAAGAGGAACATATCTTGACCCTTTTGGAAGAATAGTGTTATTTATTTTAATTCTTCTGAAAGGGCAATGCAACCAATCTTATTAATTGCATGTTATTTTTTACACATGTAACTTTGTCAAATGTATACTGATTTCGTATTATTTTTTATGTTATATGTCTTTTTACTGATTGGAAATAAAGTACCATACCATACCATACCATATCAAATTCCGGCGTAGTGGGTTGATATGAATTTACCATAGGCTGTCTGAAAAAGAGAACTTTCAAGGAAAGCTTGAAATTGATATACCTGTAAGAACTGCTGCCTCGAATTTCCAATTACCAGGAGGATTATCTCATACATGCAAATGATTATATATATAAGTTGGCTGTCGTGATAACCGGAGGATCTAGCATTTTCAATTACACGACCCAATATCGGATAGTTATACCAAAATATCTGAATCTTTCATATGATTCAATAAAAAAAAGTAAACGTTGCTTTCTTGCAGGTAATGTAGGACTGATGCTAAATTTGAAGAATTTGATTTGTATAAGTTCATATATTAATCATATTACAGGATGCAAATGAAACTTTGGTATAAGAAATTGAGCTAAGGTTTAAAGATGGAACAGAACTAAAACACATTTAATAGAGAAAAAAAACCCGAGCAGCAATCTTAGAGGTTTAGTTTGTCAAAATTTTTTTGAAAAAAAAATCAACACATAGAGGCCAACAGCTCATTTATTAGTGGGCTATTCAGGAAAATTCTCAACAGTTATCATCGTTGCAATATTTGTTTAAATGTTTTTATGAGTTAGGCCTTCATTATTGTTTTCACGTGATCGGGCATTTTAACCAATTGTCTTGAGATAAAACGTTTTTATCAAGAATCTATAAATCAATGTTAAATCCAAATGAAGTTATAAACTGTGACTCCTGCAAAAGGTTATCGTAAATTCAGGGAAAAAACAAATCGAGAAAGGATTCGGCGGGTGCAGGCTATGAAACCAGGTCGCTGTCTCTTCAGCGTATATTGTATCATTCTAAAGGCCAACTCACACCTTCACAATTTTTAGCCTGTGTCGGCCTAACATTTTTGTTAAGTTAAAAACACTCCCGGAGCGCGCAGTATACGCTGATCAGACGGCAAACTGACATTCGGCTTGCGTTCAAAGAGCATACGTTGCACGTCAGTCCACCATATGATCTGCGCCTTTGTGCGTCCAGGGAGTGTTTTTAATTGTCAAAAATGCTGGGCCGACGCAGGATAAAACTCAAAGGTGTTAGTCGGCATTAAGACTTCTCTCCGCTCTCCAAATTTTGACATCACTGGAATAAATTGAAGACATGCAAGTGTAATCTAACCGACATTACCGGAGCTGCGATAAGAATCAGAGGCAGAAAAGACAAAGATAACGGTGGTAAATCAGGCTTAGGGAAGGAAGCCCTTACTGAAATTACAGATCGACAAAATGCAAAATCATGTTTTCAATTCTCTTAATGATTTGGATATTCAAAAGAAGTATACTACCAAAAAGATTAGGGGTTAATTTCTTATATTCAAATCTTTCTAAATCATGGTACATCAGATACGACACACCCCCTTTAATTCTTGTCTCCGAATTTTGCCTTCTAATGTTGATTTGGAACGATATAGAAATTAAATAGGAGTTTGATTACATCCGGATAATGAGGTAACACAGTATTGTAGTGTATTTACGAATTTCTTTTGAACTTTTCAATGGGGGGGGGGGAGTATAATGATATTGCTTTCACATATTTTTTTTCCAAGGAGGGTGCATTAATATGGGAAATAATTCAACGATGAAATAACATGAACTCTTAAATAATATTTAGCCCCCTCTAGTGAGGCACATCCACAAAATCGTACAAGATATTAGGCATAATTTTTCTTTACCGTTTAACTCTGAATGCATGCACGGAAGACGGGCTTTAAGAGATGGCGCCTTAGATATTCAGTTACTTTGTGAGTAACAGTGAAAGTGTTAACATAATACTGTTTTCGATAACAAAGTATTGCATGTTTATAGATTGTTTGGATGAAATCGGCCGAGAATAGGTTTATGTATCGCAAAACAAAGAAACCACCTAATGTCGAGATTCTTGACCAGCACATCGTCTCACACGCAAAATGAATGGGAATTCACACTTCCCACGCATACACCCCCTGACATATACCGCAAACGTATGAACGGAAACGCCATTCACTCTCCTCCCGACTCCGTATGCGGTCAATTTCTTGGCAGTTCTTATAAGTAATGACGACATTCAAACTGAAATAAGCCAGACTCATCATTCAATTTCGTACATGTTTATTTTATGCGTTTAGAACAATTTTAGATACATCAGCTCGTTTCACACCAATTTCTTCATCATACCACTATATTACTAATATATCAATTATATTTACATATTAAGAACTCATTTGCATGTGATCTAATGAAAAGGACAAGTGCATAATGGTTCCTTATAGAATAATAATCCAATTCGAACGGGGCAAAATTTAGCCATCAACAATGCCATGAAAATTTGTTTAATTGTTACACATTAATTGTTTTTAAAAATGCCTGTATATTTTGTAATGTCATGGATCTTTGGAAAGGTATCTCCCAGAATCTACACATTGTCAAAAACAAAATGATGGTTGATTAAACTGTTCGGCACATTCGGTCCATGTGTATACCTTTCCTACCCGCGGTCGAATGTAGCATGAGGTGCCATTTTGGCGCGTTAATGATTAATAGATGAAGTCGCGCACTTGACTAGTAATATATCATTGCCGGGAACGGATACTCTCCATCCCCCATTAGGATATGCATTAACATTACATGGTTGCGATGAAAAACCCCTTTCTAATCCATCTGGAACTCTATTCCAGCCTAACATCCACCTCAAACCCGTCTATTCTATCCACCCTTGAGATAATGATTCCTTCCTATTTTGGAGAAACGGAAAGAGATGAGGAGGAAAATGCATATGCATGACCATCGATAGAAGCGATTCATGGGGGAGGGTGCGAACACATCCTTTAAAATGTGAGCTAAAGCAAACCTTTTTGGTAATAACAAGTGCTAAAATGGTGCAAAAAGCAACCTATAATTCTTGATTTTCAAATTTTGGTAATTTATCATTTCAGACATGAAAAAGAAACACGTTATAAATACATTACACATGCAATGTATTTTTACACTTCAAATCTATAAAAATCACTTAATATATAGCAAAAAAGATATTAATTACACATAATTATATAGAGCGCATGGACAATGAAGATAATTCAAGTGCTTGTACTATTCCTGCTAGTTCCTCAATCACCTCACCTAGTAGCTGAGTATATTACAATGTGGATGATTTTTTTTGCTGAAGGATATTAACGTCATGGTTGGGATTCGAACCGCGGCACTCTGATTAAGAGAGGAGAGTCATGTCCACTACATCATGACGCGTCCACATTAGCTTGATGTTTCGTTAAAAGCATGGAATTATCATTAAAAGGCACAATCTCGTTTCAATAATTTGGAATTGATAGATTCAGTATTGAGTTTCAATTATTTATAATTCAGCGCTCGGAGCATAATGCTTAGTTTTCATGAAATTAAGTCATACATTTTATTCATCACAAAGTGGTTTGGATTTTGACTATGAGTCTACATACTATCCCATTATTTCTAAAGGGTTTGAATTGTGCCTCATAAACTCTGAATTTTCACTTAATACCTTTCGCTGTTGCAAGATTCACCCCTCCCCCCATCTCTCCCCCACTACCTCTCTCTCTATTGCTCTCTCTCTCTCTCCCCTCTCTATCCATCTATCTATATCTCTCTCCATCCATCTCTATCTTCCTCTCTCTTTTCTCTGTTGGATTCACCACTATGCATCAGTTGCCTTGGAATATGATATTGGAATTAGCCTAAATATGCGTGTACAATGTCACATCAAATCACGTTATCTTTCGTGGGAAGGTGAGGCGGGAATATATTTCGAGGTAGGAAAAACTCGTATTTTGTTTATGGACAAGAGTTATGGACTTAATACACGAGCATCAAGAGAAAACGAACACTTCATCACGTTGAGAGAAGAGAATACATTATTGATTTTACATCCCTGTCATTAAATAATTCATAATGTCACGTTTGATATCTCGCTCAAATATTTCCTCAAGCATATTTGTCAGGTCTGGATAATGGAAGTGGTAATATTATTTTTTCACGAAACTATTCTCTATATCATCTTTACAATGTACAATTATCAGCAGAAGAGTCATAATTGCAAACATAAATAAAATACCAGATATCATTTTTAGAGTTTGATATACCTTGAATAATACATTGCAACATGTCATTCCTTATGCACCATCTTATTACATGAAAATGGATACATTAAAAATTGCAACTATAGTTATTATATTTTACTCTTAACGCTTATGAAATAAGTCGAGTACATTTCGTCCATGTAAATTATATAAATGAGCTCGAATAATCAATGCTCTCTATTGATCGGCAACATTCATATACAGTATGCTAGGCTTTAAAGAAGTGTGTAATACCACACTTTTCAAGGTGACGGGAGCAGGGTAAAACGATTCGTTTCTGAAACCACATTTTTTTTTATCGATTCACATGCATGACATCACGTATGACTGAAATAAAGCAAACTCTTCTAATAATGATTATAATGATAATAAATGCAATTTATATAGCGCACGTATCCACTCTGCTGAGTGCTCAAGGCGCTTTGCATTTGTATTACCCTAGCTTTACCCCGGCAGCCATCAGCGCACTTGGCATTTCGAGGAATAAATATTCCTACTAGGTACCCATTCACCTTACCTGCGTTGAGTGCAGCAAAATGTGGTTGAATTTCTTGCACAAGGAAATTAATGTCATGGGTTGGATTGGAACCTACGACCCTCTGGTTGAAAGGCGAGAGTCATAACCACTATACCACGACGTCTCTTCTGATATATCTTTTTCAAGTTTCAATCAGCGGCCATAATGCTCTTGACGATAAAAAGCAGCAGGTCAGAATTGAATGATGCAAATAAATCTACGCACCCGATGAAAAAAATACTACGTGTATTCGTAGTAGGAGAATTAATGAGTTGCAAGTAGCAACGATAAATCTTTAATGAAATCATAATGAGATACACGGACTATCCTAGTCATCGCCCTTCTTTTAATGACCTCTTATCAATGCTGACCCATCCAGGCAAGTTCAGTGGCCATAATCCTACCTTACAAAAGCATGAATGGTATAGCAGCGGGGCATCTAGAATGTTCGAGGATTGTGGCACTTCAAACAACTCTATGGGGCCACTGTCCAAAAGTTGCAATTGACCGCAAGTGGCAGTTGATCGAAATGTGCCAATCAAAATCGTTTTGTCATGCGCGTCTTGCTACATGCACATACCGTGCGCGAATGAAATTGCGCGTTACAATTGGCAAAATTGCAGTTGATTTGCAGTTGATTTCGAACAACACCCCCATGACAGCCGTGTCGAAATTATTAGTTGTGATAAGACGCAAGATGAAATGGTTCTTAATCCTGCCTTTTAGCAATATGGTCCAAGGTTCGAATCCCACCGATGGCATTAACTTCCATCAGCAAGAATCTCATCCACATTGTGCTGCACTCAACCCAGGTGAGGTGAATAGGTACTTAGCAGGAATGTCTATTCCTTGGTATACCAACTGCACTGGTGTATGCCGGGCTAAAGCGTCTTCAGAAACTCCGCAGAGTGCATACGTCCGGATGAATTCCATATGTTGCTATTATTACTATTTTATTGTTTTTATTTTTGGCTTATTATTATCTTTTTTTTTAATGTAGGGCGAAGGTATATGAAGAACGCCTCTGAAAGTCATCACGATGAAAACACAAGGCAGTCTGCACGGTTCATGGGGTATTGTCACTCACTTAAAGCTCATCTCTCAATCCTTATGCACTTACCTATTAATAGTACGTGACATACATGCTAATCAAGGCGGATCTGGCTTTAAAAAGCGCCAGTGTTTTTATTCGGCAAATAAATTGATGCATTAAGGATCATGAGAAGACAAGGAAAGCAACCTTGCATCGATGATTTTTTTTTCCTTTTTGCGTGAGTGCTGTGAGATGATATTTCGCTTGTCAGAAGTCAATCACGTCTTTTTTGTACAAATGGCATCATGTTACAAGCTATTAATGAACTCCATTACCACAACTTTTGTTTAGTGCCGGAAAATAGAAACACACTAAAAGGCAGTCTATTCATCTTTTCAAATGTAACGCAATTTTGAAATGAATACATTTTGCTAGTCAAACGTCATTTTAGTATTCAGTCAGTAGAATAAATGCAGATTACATAGGTCTACAGGTAAACATAGGGTTCAACGAGGCATATTCCTTGCTCCAAATAAATCAATCCGGAACCATATATCTGTATATTGTGATTTATTTATTTATTTATTTATTTATTTATTGATGATCAATATTTTAGCATGCATGTGATATGTCATATTATCCACTCAAAGGCAAAGTTGATAACCACCGGTCCTTAACCATGTATAGGGGATATGAGGTATTATCACAACCCCTGCATGGCAAATGTTGTGATATGTCTCCACGTCGGTTTTTTAGCAAATCTAATGATATGCAATGTTGCGCTTTATCTTTGAAGACCGACTCACACCTTTGCGTTTTAGCCTGCGTCGGCTAAGCGTCTTCAAAATGTAAAAGCGCTTCCCAAGCTCACACTTAACGCTGATCAGATGGCCGGTGGACTTGCATTCGGCTAGCGCTCGAGGAACGTACACCGAACGTCAGTTCCCCGTATGACCTGCGTCTTCATGCGTTGAGGGAGCGTTTTAAATTTCCCATGACGCTGGACTAACGCAGGCTAAAAATGCAAAGGTGTGAGTCGGCCTCAACTGACAGGTGAGTGGACAAAGTATCTCTTTCACTCTAGACATTATCGACTACCTGTAAGGAACCTGAATCATTAAAATGAATTTTGATCTTTGCTTCCACAAATTTCGAATCAAGTGGCAAATTTACAAACACGTTGCTAGATGATTAGCAATTCAATTGATATATTGCCGAGAGAGAAGTGAGATGAGGAAGAATATGGGCGACTTTAAACATCATATCTGATTTTGGAAATAGCCGGAAAATAAATGTGCACAATGACATTATCGCACAAAACTATCTAAAAATGTTGAATGACACGTGCCAAATTATTTCGCAAACATGTATAATGGCAGAGTAATAAGCGAATAAGGTTTGAAATTGGAATGTGTTGGGACTTCTGATATTATACTAGTCCCAAGTGTTGATTCATATGTTGGCCACAGTGAATAAATGCATGACTGGTTACTATAACAATTGCGCTTTTAACCAGATTTCCAATACTTGATTTTATGTCACACTTATTGTACTTAGTTATCAACATAGTAACACTTTCAACCACTTATATTTCCAGCTGTAGTTTCTTTGCAAGTACTCAACATTAACTTTTAACATGATGATGATCTAAATCACGCGATGGTCATGAGATTCTAATGACGCGCAAAGAAAAGGAACCCAAGGCATATATCATTGTATATCGTGGTATACCAGCAAAACGCCGAACATGCGAAGCATTGATGAGCTATTTTCAGATGAAACCGGTCGAATGACCTTGTATCTCATACTGAACTGCTGCACAGAAGTACCATGCTAGTCACGATGTACAGCAAACATCATTGTACTTACAATTGTAATTTACGACGTTGTTTTCATGAGGTATTCATTGGAAATGACCGGATAAAACTCAATTAGCATCTAACTTCATAACGGTTGAAAGCAAGTCAGTATTGCAGAAGATTAATTGATCGATGTGTGCATTCTAGTTCATTAATACATATGCTTTAATGAATAAGGAAGGGGTAGACGCCGGAGAGAATTAGGGAGAGAACTAGACAAGGGGGAATATAGAAAGAGATTGATAGGCTATGGAACTACTTATTGCATCTATTTAGGGTGATTCCTTAAAGAAACCTTTAGTAGAATCGTACGTACCATGAAACGGATTTGACCCTTGTGCTACAGAACCTAATCACACTTGGAGAAGGGTACACACTAAAGAAAAGAAACTGTGTATAAAAGATGCAAACCTGTGCGATGAGGTGCGGCAAAAACTCAGAAAGTTGCAATATTGCACACTTTCGATGTACACACCCAGCAGAAAACAACGTACACAAACAAGCGAAAAACTGCAATGTTCTACATTTTGGCTGCCTCAAGTAGGCACTGTTATGATATAGGCTAGTTATGTTATATTTAAAATCGTTTAAAGGTTTAGATTCATAATGGTCGGGATGCAGAGAGTGATATAAAACGAGATGGTTTATTCACAGGTTGCTTTACACGAATTAATATAGCTGTGTATGCAATTAGGAGAAGATTGTTGCACGTATTCTGGGGTATTTTACGTCGAACACACCAATCAGCCATTATTCCCACGGTGTGCTAAGTACTATCGCACGGGGGAGCGTCGGCCCGGAATGGGCAAAGCGATCGGTAGTATTGTCTGCGGTGTGTGAGTTCGCGTTCATTTTGTACGTGAAGCACGTTGTGCTGGGGAGAGCGACCGCAGCATCATTTTTTTTTTTCGATAGTTAAGCCATTTCTTGATCGATTTTATTCAAACAAACTATGAACATGCTCTAATCTACTAATGAAAAACTGCATTATGGTAATATTTTTACTCCAGCTCACAAAGTAGTTAAATATCTGAACTACCATCTCTCCCAAAACTAATCTATAAGTTCAAGCCCTCTGAGCACTTTGAAGCGGGTCAAGCAATACGTTCTGAGGTTCTATTTTTCACCAAAAGGTTAATATTGTACCCCAAAAGGTTCTCTCTGTCTTGCATCTCGTCTGTGGTTTCTCGATGTGACGGTTTATGAATTTGCAGAACCCTTTGGCGTTGCAACCCAATATATTATTAATTTCATAACCTTTTGCAGGAGTATATATAGAATTGATCCAAAATTAATTAGAAATAATAAAAGCAACCTACTATTAAAAGATCAAGCGAATATTCTAACATGTGAGAATCGCATAATTACCTGTGCAAATACGTCATATATTTTTTTTCTTAAACAGTACTCTTTACCTCTTAATACTCATACAAAAGAAGAAGGTTATACTTTTATTGATTACATTTTTTTCCTTCCAAAATAATACACTAATAAATAGGTCATATCTAAATTTGATATTGGAACAATGTTAACAGCTTCACAATAAAGATAAGCGCTTAGGTCAAGGGCACATGGAATTTCCTCCATAAGTATGCAAAACAAAAACACCTTTTAGATGTAGATTCGTGGTGGGCCTACCCCCTCATTTATGCAAGAGCCTCTTGAAAATTGTGATAATGTCAATAACTTTGGCTGACCACGTCTGCTTCGAGCTCGCACACGATCGATGAGGGATTCCTATTCGAGGTCAGTGATGGCCTTTTCCATGATTGATTAGGGAAAATACGTGAAGGAGGGGGTGG
>BQKZ01011092.1:0-16287 GCA_036244855.1 Temnopleurus reevesii | reverse complement strand
GGGGGGGGGGGGGGTGATGATCCAAGATATTTGACACGCTATATAAAACGATAGATATTTGTATCCGACATTTGCGACAAGCAGCTCATATCATGAATGAAATTTTCATATAAATTTTCTATTTTAACTAATCAACAAGAAACTAGAAATAACCCTGTATAGATGAAACCAATCCATCAAAATAAAAACAACAGGCCTATAACAAAGTAAAACAGCCTTATGAGAAAATTAACTGTATGACGATTCCTAAAATTTCTCACCATTTAAATTCGTACACACTGTTAGAAACATGGCACTGTCGATTAACCACTCCACCTGACGAAAATAAATGATATTGTGTTTACGTTGATCGGGTGTTTTCACTTTCGGAACGGACCTTGTATTTGACATATATATCCAACGCCCTTGCAATTTATTATCAGGATAGTGCTACAGAAGATCTACTTTCTATTTACCATGAACACTCGAAGTGACAATGAATTGTTGCCAATATAAAGCCAATTTAGAAACATAACTCACTCTCATGCAACAATAGTTCGCGCTGTCATCACTGGACAAAAACAATGAGACAAGTGTGTTATATGAACATGTTGAAAGGTAAATTTTAAAGTATGTGGTCAGTCCATTTATATCGTTGTTGTTAATCTAAATGCAAATATTCCATAATCAAATAATGATTATTCAAAGCGTAAATACACACGAATACCAGATTAGATTATAAAGTAACTAAGAGTAATTACCCTACAAAAGAACCCCTGATAAATTAAATTGGGCTTGTCCGATATAGATGGCGTTGCATTAAAAACATGGGTAAAATTTGGCACATGTAGAAGCTATAACACCGACGCGGCGCGCCGATTGTAAAATGCAACACTTTAGATTTGTACGTTTTCTAAAATATGGAATACTCATTATTAGAATGTTATGCCTCATGTCCATGTTCATTTTAAGAATGTAAACGATATTTCAGAATATCATTTCCGTATTTACTAACATCATACGCCTGTAGTTTGTACTTTCAAGTTCAAAGGTCTGACGATTTCCTTGTTCCGTAATGCACATACCAAATGTATTCATTTTTACTGTTCAGAATACCTATAAGGTTATATTGTCATGAACAGAATTGGAGGTGTTTTATAGATTTTCAGACTACAGGTGTGTAAGTTCCCATCATTTTTCTCTCAGAAACAAAATTGAATCGGGTTTATGTTCTTATATTCATAATATCGTCGCTGTTGTAGGCAAACATATACCTCAACATTAAATTGATGACTATCGTTTAAGGCGAGTGACCCTGATTTTGATTCATCCATATATACTTTTATCAGGGTTTATACACGTGATAAACACGATATAAATTATTTCTGTAAAAAAAAGTGGGTCATTAGACAATAGATCCGTACGATGTGCACTGACCTGTGTGGACATACCAATCACAAGCATTGAATTGGCGCTCGAGTTCACTTGACGGATAAAATAGCTTATATCGTGTTAGTTTATGATATTAACAATTTCATTTGTATTTCATGCTCGCTATAAGTATGTTAAACCTAACAGACAGGTTACCCGACAACACAGACACTTTGCCAAGCCCTTGTTATGACAAATGTATACAGACACGTTTAAGGAAAGGAAGATGATAATATGTTGAACGTTCCGCTATTTGATTCTAGTATCAACGACCTCTGGGGGGAGAATCATACAGGGAAAATGTGTATAAACAAAGCTCAGTTTCGCTATCTATCAAATGAATTAGACGTCTTCCTTGGAATAAAACTGAACAATTCTTTTGTTCATCTTTGTACAATGTATATGTAATGACGTGTAGGAAATTCACGCAGCATGCCCGCATTCAAAACATATTGAATGTAAAATATAAACAAAAAGATAAAGTATCGATACAGAGAAACCATTACATATGAGTATGAAATATTCATATTCGTACTAAACACCGCTTTACTCCACCGGAGTTTACAAGTGCACCATAGTGCATCTGAATTTATTGCTGAAGAAAACTAATTTCATGACTCAGATTCGAACCCGCGACTCTCTGGCAGAAAGGCCCTGATCTTAAACTATGTAACAACATGTTTTTATTTACGTGTAATGATTACAAATGCCTTAATAATGTTAACCACTATGACACTAATTAATCGGTGGTGAAGCATGTACGATAATATTAGCATTATCTATTCATCACAGCGTGCATGTGTATATTGACTACCCACCCTTGGTATGAACACGACGGGACCTTTTACGGTTTGTTCACACCGTTGTTTTAACAGATATACGAATGCACTTCAATAATTGCTATTTGATGCGGCGAATGGCTAGCGAAAACCCGCGTAAATACCGCTCCACTTCGCATGCATACGGTTGCAGATCATGCGCTAGTTCACAAACCAGTGGTTGGTCCTTCATACCCCCTCTCAGTTTAATTGGTGACAATTACTCAGGGGTTAATGTTTGTAAAGCCGAAAGAGCTCGACGCCAGAGCCTGAATGAGTAACCCGAACCCATGCTTCAAAAACACTCGGATTGATTTACACCACTATCCGGGACTTGTTGTTAATCATCGGATGATAATAATAACAAGGAAAAAAAATGAGAATATTGACCGTGTTGACTTCAACCATAAAAATGATTAGTAATTGAGCGGGAAAACAAAACCAAGATATTTTTTTTTTGCGATGATACGTGCTCATTAATTTTGGTAATTCATATGGTAGGAAATAACGTAATTAGTGAAGATAGTCTAACATTTGCCAATGTTTCTTTATAAATATGGCAATTGCATTACAATTACATTAATAATACAAAATTAAGCATTATTGAATAACCACACGATGATACGCCAACATGTGTCAGCCTCAAGGCATTTAAATATTGCTATTATTTACCAAATCAGATATCTATAGCCGAATCAAAGATTTCCTTTTTTTCAAATATTAGTCGTAAATCTAACTCATATCTATTTTTTTAGTTACATTGAAGTAATTGCTTGAATATGGTAAAACGAACCATATAAACGTTTGCCTCACCATCGAAATATCACTGTGTACGCCATTGTGACGTCACAAAACGTTTCTTGCTGAGATGTCTAATGGGGCAAACGTCATATTCAAAGTGCATAGAATATAATAAAATGCAAAAACATAAAATCATTCAATTTAGATTATATCCCTTATCAACTCAGAAGCAATATTGCGCCTCGTTAGTCAATTGACGATTCACACTTATATGCCACTGACCAAGTGTTCAGACACGACTAGATTTAAGCCGTATTCTGGCTTAAATACGTATCAGAAAAATATGGCTGACCTCTCAGACTTTTTTTTTTTGACCGGGCTTAGGAGAAATTATTTTGATGCACATACTCCCGCTAATCGCATTGTATCAAGATGTAGCTTTCAGATCCACTTAATATTGAATTGCTCAATCATTCTATTATAGCTGTACAATTCGCGAATAATTTTTCAACGTTTGAACCCGGTAAAAGCTTTTTAATACCATCATCGACATACTACTGCCCTACTTTGGTGATTGAGGGCAACTGACAATCTAAATTTGTCACGGATTCTCAAGAAACTAACCACGTGAAAGCAAACCAATTAGTTCTAATTTAGCGATGGCGAAGCATAATAGCCAGCTCATACTGAGAAACAATTTGCATTCCTTACATGTAAAACTATCGAAAATACAGCCTGAAATTGCGCGTAAAAGAAAGCTAGCGGACGATTAACACGGTAAGGATAGGCAAATGGCTTAAAATTATTACATTACCTTCTGTAATTTTAAGTTTCCCTTGTTTATTCCGATACGCGTACTAGTATCGGAGTAAATCGTACAAGTATAAATCACTTTTATATAATTATTACTAAAATAGTTGTTATTATCGTTATCATAATTACTAATTTTGTTCTATATCAAAGCTTTTTATGGCTACTCCCTCGTGCCCAACGACCTGAACGAGACATCAAATGAATGGACGGATGAATTGATAGGAAAATGAATACGCAATGCGTGACGAATAGATACATGCGTAGATATATAATTATTTCAAAAGTGTACAAGAGAAAGAGAAATGTTGTTTTTATGCTGTGTCTAGTTTTGTTAAATCATAAAACAAAAGGAAATTAAGGTTTCATCCTAAATGCAAATTGTTTGCATAAAATCATACCTTGCTTTGTATTTCAGCATATTTATTGCAAAAAATGATTTTGCCCCTCCATCGTCGCAAAAGGTGGTAAGATTTCTTTTAAACTGTATATCTGTGAGCAAATTGCTATGAGAATACGAGGTAGCCAAACAATTTTTGTCAAAGTATGATATGTATTTTCATCGTTCCGTATCATTTTACGAGCACAATTTATCATCGAGAAATCTCATTAGTTACAAAATGTGACATTTGAGCGCCAACAAAATTCCACTACTTGTCCTCATTTCATTTTTTGAAAAATAAATGAATTTGTCTCCGTAAAGGAGACAAAATTTATTGAAAATAGTATCCTGTCAAAATGCATTCATTTGGGGCAATCTCTCCTGAGTTCCTGATAAAAAAAACATTTCAGGTTCTTTAGCACGTAAGGAACCCTTTTTGAAGGGCTTTAATGATGGGACAAAATGTTCAAATTTGCACGGTTTTTCTACAGGAGCATTTAACGTGAGAGTATTAGTTAAGCTGATGCTGCATATAGCCTAAACAACAACAAAGGCTTGACACTTTTTGCTGGTAAATATAATAAAGTACGGTGCAATGAAATCGGAAATCGATCTGTGGACTTTGATTCTATATTTCAAAATAATGCATCTACTGGTAGTACAAGGACACATGACTGGATACACTATGTACTGCAATCACTCTGCATGTGATATTTTGGGCTAGAAATGTGCGTTTCCTGAATGTATCAAACACTTTTATCTTCATGAGTTCAGAACAAGTGCGAATTCGATTATTACATGAAGTATACGCCCTCCTGGATACCAGCTGAGTTAATGAAAGTAACAGATCGATCGAGTCTGTAGAACACTCACGCGATACCACACCACATTATATTCGCATTAAAGAGTGGCTAGAGCGATACATAATTGTAAACCAAACTGGGTTAATTAATTAGCTCCACCACACGCAAGCACAATAACAATATTACACGAGACCCGGAAACTTGATGATCAAAGTATACACATGACTGCCATCAGAAATATCTATACCGTAAAACATATGAAAATGTGTAAATTTATTGGAATATTTCGGCATGTATCGTATTGCTTGTGCACCGTCAGATATCTTCTAAGCCAATGAACATGAAAGTTATTGTTCATGTATTAATCAAGATGAACACAACTCGCAAATCGATTTGAAGCATGTTAAGAGAGAAGGATAAGGTCTTCTTCAATCGAAAAGTCAGCGTCAGAGAAAAAATGGTAATCAATGAATTGTCTTTAATGTGTGAAATGCAACGACACGTGTTTACAATGAACATTGCATCAAAATCGAAAGAGCATCAGAACAACACTAGACCACTCACACTCGCTCAATTGAAATACATTAATGCAGTACTTACAGCTGAGAGCATCGGCAGATCCCACGCTGAAACGATTTTCGCCTCGATGCTGCACGTCGGGTTCGGCCCTAAGAACGCGACGACTCCACTTTTCCATTGCTCCGTCAAGGCTTTGAGAGATTCTCGCTCGATGTGTCCAGTATTTGTCCAGATAAATTTCATCTTATACCCTGGGAGAAGACTGGAGTCGTTGTTGACAGCGTTGACGGCTTCGGTCATGGCCCCTCCGATCCGCATGGCCATGCGTCTGATGCTGTCGCTGGATGATGATCCAAGGTAGCCGACCTTGATGATCTTCAGACCGTCCTCGTCAACCTCCAATGGCTGGTCCTCCCACCCGCACAGATGATTGTCTTGGGCAGGCGGTGAGGGCGGGCCAGTGGATATGTCTGTAGAGGGGACTTCTTGTGTGGTGATTATGTTCATTGGCGCTTCGATCCCGTCGGCTGAAGTGGACGCGTTCAGTTGAGCCCTCACCTCAAGGACAAGGCCCAAGCATATGGCGGCAAGCCATAGTGGCAGTAGTTTATGCCTCATCGGGCACCACATTCTCCGATGAAATTTACTTTCCATTTTGATCAATGTTCCTCTCGTGTT
This sequence comes from Temnopleurus reevesii, assembly GCA_036244855.1. Lineage (NCBI taxonomy): Eukaryota > Metazoa > Echinodermata > Echinoidea > Temnopleuroida > Temnopleuridae > Temnopleurus > Temnopleurus reevesii. Next base: position 10,126 of record BQKZ01011092.1, on the reverse strand, counting down.
CATGATATGGCTAAAATAGTCTTTTCTGCATGTCACCATTAATTTCTAGGCACACCTTTCGAAAATTAATGACATATGGTTACCTGACAAGGAAGTTCTAACGAATCTGTAATGCATATTCCAGATCAAAAATCTCAGTTTGTTGATTACTAATGCAGATTTAGCATCTAAACGATATTCGTATCCATCATCACTAGTCTATCATGTCATCAATACACGTCAATCTTAATTGTTGCACCTCTTTAATGAATTTACTATTCTGCTTTTGTTCCATCGATGTAAAAAAAAACAGATGAGAAATATTCCTCACGATTTCGTCTTACTGTGATTCAGTCGGGCAAGTCATGCGCATCCAAAACTTGATAGAATGATGATCGGCATCTACCCTTCCAGAAAACAATGTTGCCTATTTTTCATCACCATTTTAATTAGCTGGTGTAAATCGAGGCAGCGTGACAGATTGATCGCCTCGGTGTCTGGACTACCTTTGATTTACCTGCCAATTCTTATTACCTCTTTTCCTTGCTTTTGAGAGAAAAATTCAGATCACGTTGTTACAGGAAAAGTGCGAAGGCATGCCATGAAGCGGAACGTATGAAATTGCTATTGAATTCGTGACAGAATCGCTAGATTCTAAAATCCATATCCATTCCACATATCACATGCAGATTGATATTTTCCCATTTTCAGGATGACATTTCAAATTTATCATGAGATTTTTTTCCGTTCTTGTGAGAAGCTCAGTTGGTTCATGAGTTTACTGAAATATTTCCTTGGGATCTCACACAATTAAGTGTTCACATTCGAAAGCGTGCAACTGTTCACTGGTTGTATCATGAAATGAGTTCTGCTTCCTCTGCAAAAAAAATAACGTTTCCTTCCTTAAAACGTAATGACTAGAGTAATATAAAGGTTTACCATTTTTATAATATGGTTTAATAAATGAGTCAATAAATCCTGATATACTTCACGGCCGTTTGATTGTTGCTTCTTTCTTTTGTAAAAAGCTTTGATTTGTCAAATTCTAGGTGTGTGATGTATGGCATCCATTGTTTATAATGATAATAACAATTGTGAAGGATTTACATTTTAAGAGCTTTGCATCATTTGAAATGGACGCCAATTTCTGTCTCTTGAGGCACGATGGAGTCGCCCTGTTTTAATAACCATCAACTACTTCTGGTTGTAAGCGGATGTTATCAAGCAGCTCCATGTTCATTTACCATCTTGCGAAACATCCCAGCAGCAATCCTTATCAACATCCAACCATCGAAACAAACGCTGGATTGAAGAACACACAGACGAAACCTAAGCTCATCGGATTGCTCTTAGCATTAGTCCAGAATCCCGCCTACACGCCATTAAAACATCACCGGCTTGTCAACTGTTTGCCAGGGATTATTTCCCTTCTATGAATCTGCAAGTGACATGAAGCTCTCATCTCCGAGCTAAATTGAAAATGATATTTTCTCTCTTCTTTCCCCCGATCATCTCCGTCAGCATCTATATGCTAAATATGATCTGAAGCGTCGTCCTTTTTATTCCAGCCGAGATTGTAATCCGTATATGACAAAATATTCAGTTTAATATCGGCAGACGAATTCACGGGCAAGACATGATTTTCAACGGAGTAAGTGAAGGATTAAATGATTTGTACGTTTATAAATCCGGCTAAAGTGTGATTTTAGAGCTCCTCTTGCCCATCAGAAAGTTCTTTTCGAACACTTTTCAATCAAAATGCAAATCGTATTGATAGGTCCAAATATTCCGAACGGTTTAAAGATATTTCAGACGCATTATGCCAAATGTTCAATCTTCTACTCTGAGCTTTCCAATAATAGGGAATAAAATTACCGTACTCTCACACGTTCAAACCTGTTGAGCTGCCATTCACTGTCTGTTTACTGCCCTGGTAGGTTTTTCATTCATTAAATATCAGTTCATGGTCAGGCCGTTAAGATAATGGCGAAAGCTAACGACCATATCCGTGATTGTACTCAATTGAGCTCAACATAAACCGCAATCACCAGCTTCCTATTTTGAAAGAGAGAGGATTCCAAAAATCATAAATCCACAAATGCGGTTGTAAACAAAATTCTCGCTCAGCTAATCGTGAAATCAGTTTCGTACTCTTAGGATGACAGGCGATGGTAAGTGCGGGTTAGCTAATCTCCTTAAGAAGTCGTTAGAAAAACATAAGATCATTGGCGTAGTATCGGAGATGGGAGGCGGCAACATTAGCTCGTCGGCGCCGAAACCAAGTAGATTTTCCTTCTTGTCCGCGCTGCTGTTAAAAGCCAACTGAATGAAGGTGGTTGGTAACACGCCAGCAGACGACACAGTGAGTTATCAGGTTTCGGTCGTCATGTTTTGTTTACGCGCGCTCGCACCGAACTGGTCGCCCTCTGTTCAGAGGTTGAGATGAAGAAGCGCAATCGTTTAAAGAGAATGAATGAAGATTCTCTGCCCAAACGCTGTCATTTTTTAAAAACTTATTAATGTAAAATGTATGCATTTTTAGTTTTTATTTGCGTTTTGTATGGTTCTGATCCGATTTTAGTTCTGATTCTTTGGTCGATTAACATAATGCGTATTTTGTGAAAATTCCTTATTCCTATGCATCATATTATTTTTGTAAGTTATTCCTTTTATTTCATAGCGTGTTACATCCAACCTTTTCCTTTCAATTTAATGATACATTTTGGGACGAAAATGCAAACACAAAATAAATAAGTTTATTTGATTTTTTTAGTTTTATTTTATCCGAAATCTGAAATAAAAGATTTAAAGTTTGTAATTTATGAAATAGATTACCATTTTAGATCAAGGTAGACTGAGTTGTAAAGATTTGTAATTCATTCTGATTATGTAATCAAATCTGGTTTTTAAAAATTAGATTCATCCAAATTCAGATTACGGAATCGGTCCAAATGGCTTAAGAACACTAATCAATCAAACTTTATGAATCTAAATTTAATCTAATTCATATCCAGAGTTGTCCTCCATGACACTCGCAATAGATTACTTTGAAGTGCTTGATTTCAGAGAGTAGTTCGTGCATCTTCTGTATAACCATCCGTTGGATGAAGGATTTTTCTTTCACTGGGTACATATGTTTTGTTCAACTTTGGTTTTGAGAGGACGTTAATGAAATTCCCTCTTCTAATGTTCCCTATTTTTGCTTACCTTGAATTCACAGAACATAATATTCCCTTATTGACGGTTCATGTGTCAACCAATCGGCAAATACATCTGTAATTTGCAAATATAACGCCCTTGGGACTTGAAAGAGGCAATGTAGCAAAGGTTTTAATATAGAGGATTGCTTCTGTTTATTGTTGATGGTAGAATTGTAGCAATACTGCTTTATAATCCTCTTTTGTGGATATGGAATTAGGTTTCAATTTAATTGNCTTTGAAGCGGGTCAAGCAATACGTTCTGAGGTTCTATTTTTCACCAAAAGGTTAATATTGTACCCCAAAAGGTTCTCTCTGTCTTGCATCTCGTCTGTGGTTTCTCGATGTGACGGTTTATGAATTTGCAGAACCCTTTGGCGTTGCAACCCAATATATTATTAATTTCATAACCTTTAGCAGGAGTATATAGAATTGATCCAAAATTAATTGTAAATAATAAAAGCAACCTACTATAGTAAAAGATCAAGCGAATACTCTAACATGTGAGGATCGCATAATTACCTGTGCAAATGCGTCATATATTTTTTTTTCTTAAACAGTACTCTTTACCTCTTAATACTCATACAAAAGAAGAAGGTTATACTTTTATTGATTACATTTTTTCCTTTCAAAATAATACACTAATAAATAGGTCATATCTAAATTTGATATTGGAACAATGTTAACAGCTTCACAATAAAGATGAGCGCTTAGGTCAAGGGCACATGAAGTTTCCTCCATAAGTATGCAAAACAAAAACACCTTTTAGATGTAGATTCGTGGTGGGCCTACCCCCTCATTTATGCAAGAGCCTCTTGAAAATTGTGATAATGTCAATAACTTTGGCTGACCACGTCTGCTTCGAGCTCGCACACGATCGATGAGGGATTCCTATTCGAGGTCAGTGATGGCCTTTTCCATGATTGATTAGGGAAAATACGTGAAGGAGGGGGTGGAGGGGTCAGGAATGCAAGCGCTGCGGACCTCAGGGTTTGAAAATGGGTAGTGGGAAGAAGTGCTTAGCAATAAAACAAGCATTGGTTGAAATAAGAAATATATAAGGTGATAAATGCATGTAATGATATATTTCAATGTACATACAGAAGAGAGAAGAGGGAGAAAGAAGAACGACAAATCTATGTGAAGATGTTATGCATGTGTGTGAATGTATGCATGTGCGTGTGTGTGTGTGTGTGTGTTGGTGTGTGTGTGTGTGTGTTTGAGTGGATATATAGAAAGATAGGGTAAACTATAAAGAGAGATAGAAAAAGATGGAAAGAAAGAGAAGGGGTGGTAAAAAAGGTGCCGTACAAATTCCTGATACCTCAAGTAAATCAACGGCAGTGCAGGGCAATCTTGAATGGAAAAATGTGAATCAGTGGTGAATTTTAATGTTAAGATTAAAAAAAGCATGGCGAAGGGAAAGTCAAATAGTCATAAAGGACAATAAACAATGGTGGAAGAAAAGATTACGATGACGATGGATAATCATAATTATGCAAATTGCACTGTCAGAGGTGAATATAAGGTTGGTGAATTGTGAATACTTAACTAAGTATGTTGAAAGTGTATCGAGAATGGTCAAATGTATATCATGCGTATTTGTCAATGGCAAAATGGTATAAATTGCATGAAGGGTAATTGTCGGTGGTAATAAGGATAATGAAATGTGATCACGAATGGTGAAAAGTTCATGAACGGTATTTCTAAGTGATTAAAGGTAAATCATGAACAACAAAATACATGCTACGATGGTGAAAGATATATTACAGGCATTTGCCAAATGCAAAGAGTAATACTGAATAGTGAAATGGAAATATAAACACTAATCGTCGATGATGATAAGTATAATCAAGAATGGTGAATACCAATTGTGAATGGTAAAGGCACATGAAGAGAAGAGACTGTGTGTGTTGGGGGGGGGAGGGGGAGGGGGTGTTAACGAAAAGGTTGACACCTTTTGGAGTGTCAAATCAAAATTGAAAAAAAAAACACAAAAAAAATAGATATTACATTTCTTTCAATTTCTGCACAAACTAAGCAAATGGTACAAACCATATTCGCATAAGCAAATGGTTCAAACCCAATTCACACAATAGGAAATGCTCTCGAAGGTTTTGGATCATTTCTGCGCCAATTTTCTCAATCAACTAAAATCTAGTTCTTCATGCCATAAAATTTTAACTTAGAGACATCATCTACGTGACGAAATTCCTAATGGATTCATTATCAGACGAACTACATTTTGACGAAAATGCATCATCATAACATGTTACCCTAATTGTCATGTTTGTTGAGTGCCTCTGGAAGAGAATCGTGTGAAATATAGATACATGATCTACAATTCACGCGATTTATTGATTTTGCCTAGTTTCTCAACGGTTTTATTTCACAAATTATAATTGAAGATGTGGAATTGCCAGGGCTCTAATCTTTGGCAAATGGGTTTCCGAATAATCATAACCTAAAGACAGGAAGTCAATGTGAGAGTAAAAAAAAATTATTGCATTTTGACCTATTTTTATCGCCAATATACCAAATGCCCTCATTTTATTGTTTATACCGCAGAAAGTAATGGTAGTCGTGGTGGGAGTAACAGTAGAATCAGGGCTAGAAAAAGAAGGAAAAAGAATAAGAAGAAGTAGAAGTAGTAGTAGCAGTATTAGTGATCGTCATCATCGTCGTTGTCGTCATGGTTGTTGTTGTTGTTGTTGTTGTAGTTGTAGTGGTAGGTAGGAGATGAAGTAGTGGTAGCAGTAATACTAGTATTAATATTAGTTGTTGTTGTTGTTACTTTATCAGTAGTAGTAGTAGTAGTAGTAGTAGTAGTACAGTGAAACCTCTTTATAAGGAGGTCCTTGAGACCACGAACATTACCTTGTTACATCAGGTTCCTCACTATATCAGGGAAAAAAAACCAAATAACTATAAAGAGCTGGGTCCATTAAAATCACCTTGTTATAACAGGTATCTCGCTATATCAGAGCTCTATATCGAGGTTCCACTGAAGTAGCAGTATAGATGTGCTGTTGAGATTAAGTCTCTGTATTATCTGTATTATCGAGATTGTAGTATACCTGTAAAAATATCAATATTCTTCAATTGATATGGGCCTGCTTGAACTCTCGCTTGTCTGATAGTTCCGGAAGTAAGGGTATGATATGTCTTCCTAAAGTTATTTCCTGGTCTAGACATGTACAACGAATTGTATCATTTTTCCATGAATGCAAATAATCTGCCCTTTGCACCTGTTTCCGTGGTATCATCCTACCAAGTACCCAGATATATAGAAAATTATCCTTAACAAATTTTCACATTAAAGAAAGACATTATAAATGTATCATTGATGTTATCGTTGTTCCTATAATAAATTCTTTAAATGAATATATATTATTAGCTCTCATTTTGCTATATCAAGTGCTGTTGCAAGCTGAGTTATGTGTATATGATACAGAGTAAATCAATACAATTTTGAAACACCTTTCAAAATGCATTTAAACCTAATATCCAATATCCAAACTAATATTCTCAATGATAACATATGTCAAATGCAATTTACAGAATAAGCCAACTGTTCATGTCTATAGTGTAACAATTAAGAGCATTGCGCTATATTGCCATGGAGTGTACTCGATAGAAAATCTTTTACACATGGAATAACTGTGATTTCATGTCATTTGTCATTTGTCATTACGTCATAACATAATCAGTCGGAGCTCACTCAAGCATCGTTGAAAATAACTTTGTCTGTAGAAGTTGGGTAGACTATACAACAAATCATCAAAAAAAAAAAAAAAAAGAATGAACACGTTAATATATTTTACGTTGCCTTTGTTGATAGACATTCCAAAAGTGTAAAGCTTTCACTAATACACTCTGTATTGTTTTATATTTATTACATATTGGATTTCATGACTAATAATTTCATCCCTTCATCTTATCGTCACAACCTTATCCCTTGAAATGCCCCCAGCAACAACAAAAAAATCCATCTGTACGATCATTATAGAAATACAATCCGCCGAGGTAAAATGTTTTACGCCTAATGCCAAGGACATAACCATGGAAATGTTTGTTTGTGAGCACGCATTAGGGAGTGCCCTTGTCCTTAGTATAAGAGACTTCACCCGAATCGATCACATACTCTTGCACTGACACTAAAACACGACATGGCGATGTTTTGGGTACATATGTGCAATGCACATTTCTTCATGCGTAAAGCCCCGGTCACATAGAGCCCCGGAGGCAACACGATTCACTCCGATTCTTTGTTAATTCACAGTTAACTGCCTCAGAACAAAGAGTCGGGGTGAATCGTGTTGATCCTATGAGACCAGGGTTTAAAGAAAACCATAGTAGGAAACAAAACATGAAGTAAGAAACGAAGCAATGTTATGATACTGTTATTGCGAAAACATTACGAACTTTGCCCTGAGTTATTAGTGGTTTTTTTTTTTGTATTATTGTGGGTTAAGCATCACTGTTTGTGTTGGCAGGGCAGTGAACTCATCGTTGACACAAGTGATCGACGAGTTGTGTTAAGTGTTCATTTCAGATCAATCTACTAATTTCATCCGAGGCTACGGATGGAATGAGGAACGAAATGATTTGATGAGTTGGAAGGCTAATACACTAAATGAATTGTTTTTCCAGGGTATGGGTTGTTTTGAATTATGTATGCTCCAAATGCGATCCAGACAAAATTCATTATCATTTATTTATGCGATGTGTCGGCCTACCATTATCGAAATTAAAAACGCTCCCTTGACACACAAAGACGCAGGTTGGACTGACGCTCGTCATACGCTCGTCGAGCGCAGACCAAACGTCAGTCCATGGTCTGATCTACGTATGCTGTGCGTCCAGGGAGCGTTTTTTCCCAAAACGGTAGGCCGACGCTGTCTAAAAACGCAAATGTGTGAGTCAGCCTCAAAGTTCGCAGGTTCGAATCTCAGTTCTAATATCATTCAGCAATGTGTGCTGCACTCAATCCAGGTGAGGTGAATGGGTGGGGATATTTATTTCTTAACATTATTTCACGCGGGTATTGAGTCAGGGTACTGTATTGATCATTTAAAATGGCACTACAAACAATCTGCATCTGGGATAAGTGCGATAAATACACGATGTCTATTATCATTATTACTTTTAGGGATAAAATCACAAGCACGGCAATTGGCCCCTAGTAATGGTAGGTCCAAGTGTAAGCACATTTATATGCATGACTGCCGAATCTAGTATAGGGCAAGTTTAGCGCAATTTACCGAATGCAGGATTGAAGATAAAATGCTCGACTATCTTCGATAATTGGAATGAGGCTCGTATACTCGAAGTTAATCATGGTAAGTAAGTAGACTGATGACCAATCAGTAAAGCTCGTCTTCTGGGTTCGTTCCCCGAAGCAATGGCGGTCTAATCAAACAAGTCATCATCTTCTGGTCATGATTAATTAGAATCCAATGTTTGCCTCTTGAAAGGCTGATCAAACATTAGCCATACTGTACGGGTCTGGTATACCTTTCAGTAAAAATGTTATGTCTGCTCAAAAAAATGCATGCAATCATAATCAGAAGATGCATTTTCATTAAAACTAGAAAGAGAAGAGCTATAATAAAACAAAATAATATGAGAGATGAAAAAGTTGGAAATACAGGATAAAAGGATGGTTGGGTCGCTGACCTTGATAAACCCGTTCTTCAGTATTATTGTTCTCCTCACTATGCGACTGATTATGTACCAAACTGTTGACCCTTCATTGTAAATCCGTAAAATTTTGTTTGAACGGTAAACTTTCCTGTTTTTTCTCCTCCTTCTGCCCCCTTAATGCATCCATCTCCATCTCATCCAATTCTATATTATATTTCCCACAACTATGATCATGTGTATGATTTTGATACACTTCTAACTGATCACAAACTTTACAGTCCTGTTTCTACATTCTTAAAACGTTGGGCAAAGATTTAGCCAACAATGGTGGACATACTGTCCACTGTTAGATCACGCCCAATGTATGGTCAAGTTTGCAATTCCAAAGTAAGATTGACAGTATGTATTTCGATCAATAGCTGGTAGAAAATCTGTTGGCCATCATTGGGTTAACGTTTGCCCAGCTTTCTAAGAGTGTATTGCATATGTGTAAGTTCTCTATCACACGTGACATTCATCAATTCACTATATAAATACAACTTTCATGCCCTTATCCTTGTACAGCCCTTACTTTTGTCATTTTTGTGTCTCGTTGACATTTCCCGTGTTTCTCATGCAAACGCAATGGGCCTATGTAGTTGCTACACTATAATGACTTTCAGACTATTCCTGCTTTTAACAATACACTCAGAGTACATACGCACACACATTAATGCCTACACATACATACACTCACATGCAATAAACATACACGCAATACACACGCACACACATCTCAATACGCTCGCGCACTTTAAAAAGAACGCGCCATTCCAACACATTAATGATTTACCCCTCTCCCCAATGTTATCCTAGTGTGAACACACCCATGCCGCTCTTATTCTCTCCCTCTCTTACTCCGCCACCGTGACACAGCACTGGAGCCAGATTGGCTGCAAATATCCACTTCAAAATCGAGCTCGGAAACAGGAAATGGATGCGCTTTTAATATTCATATGGGTAAATCCCGTCACCTAAAGCACTTTCTTCTCGCCATACAATACTTCACCTTTCCTAGTATCATTGTGCAAAACATGATGGGATGTTATTAAAATGCTGGCATTTGACCCCGTTTTGCTATTTTCATTTTAGTCGGAGGTTTTCTATTCGCTTCACTGCGATATGAGGAAAATAAGTGTCATGGGAGTAGCTTCATCAGACATATCAAACATGAATTCGACTTTGTTATTAAAAAAAAGGATAAAATGATTTTTGACAGAAGTGCAAAAAAACTTGAAATGCTCAAAACCACAAATTAATGATA
>BQKZ01011088.1:2181-18109 GCA_036244855.1 Temnopleurus reevesii | reverse complement strand
TAAGGAGGGGTGTGGTAGAGTAAGGAGAGGTGTGGTAGAGTAAGGAGGGTGTGGTAGAGTAAGGAGGGGTGTGGTAGAGTAAGGAGGCGTGTGGTAGAGTAAGGAGGTGTGTGGTAGAGTAAGGAGGGGTGTGGTAGAGTAAGGAGGGGTGTAGTAGAGTAAGGAGGGGTTTGGTTGAGTAAGGAGGGGTGTGGTAGAGTAAGAAGGGATGTGGTAGAGTAAGGAGGGGTGTGGTAGAGTAAGGGGGTGTGGTAGAGTAAGGAGGGGTGTGATTGAGTAAGGAGGGGTGTGGTAGAGTAAGGAGGGGTGTTGTGGACTGGAGATAGGTGGAATGGAGTTAGGTATGAAGTGGTAAAAATTGATGGATAGAGTTATGCAGTTCTGAGAATAATCAAGAGTACGGAGGGGTAGATTAGACCAGATGTGGGGTAAAAAAGACAGGACCAGGGGGTAGGAATGCGATACTCACCCCATACAGAATGATAAATACAGTACAAGAAGAGCTCATACATAGGAAGGGAAGCATGTAATAACTCCAAGGGTAGTATATGTGAAAGGGAAGGAGAGTCATCAACCACCTGTTAGAGAATAGTAGAAAACACCGCTAAAGCTACATGCAAGTGTTAATGAAGCTAAATGCTACACTAATACCTGTACCATGGTGTTAAATCTAACACTAATTAGAAAGTAGGGTGCTAAATCTAAAATCATTTGCATGCAAGGTGTATCAATCAAACATCATCTGAACACCAGAGTGCTGAATTAACACCATAATGCAAAGCGTTGAAATGCAATTTATATAGTGGCATTTCATCAATACCACTTGAATTGGTTTCATTCATTCCTGGTGTAATTCTGACACTTTCATGATGCAGATGGATATAGTTTCCATTTGGTGTTACACTAAACACTTGTTCTAAATCATACCATGCGAAACAATTTGAAACAATTCATTTGGAAATACCCTCTGTTTTATTACGCTCAGTTTTGAATATCAGTTTCTTGCTTTAAGCTGACAATACAATGGCAAAGTGCATGTAAAGGAAACCCTAAATGATAATTAAATTATGTAAGAAATGAAATGCAATAAAAATGCAAGTTTATAAGACGATATCAGATACATGACACTTTCTGATGATCACATGCAGGTGCAGCTAAAGATAAATATAGGCATTCATATCAGTAAAAATACATCAGTGAAAACAAAATGCAACACATACATAATGCAGAGGAAAGCGTGCATTACATAATGGCCAGGTGCTTGACATAGAGGGTGTTGCTAAAAAGTTGCAAAAGTTTGCAAATCAGTTGTGAATTGAAACAGACATTTTCATTCATGTACGGTCTGCAGTTTTAACAAGAGACACGCTTGAAAATGTCATTTTGATTGGCACATTCCGATCAATGGCAACTTGCGATCAATGACAACTTTCTAGCAACATCTCCATTGAGATATGCAGATGGTGTGCAGTACGGAACATGCATTTTGAATGGATGATCTGATTTGCAAAACCCTGACAAAGAGCATGTCAAATAGTGCTAACCACTTAGACTCACTGAAAGTCATTCAAAGATCTTTCAGAGGAAATACAATAAGTTATCATTCTTTATTCTGTACTTATCACCGCTTCCTTCAATTATGTTGCACATCACCTCTCCTTAAAGATTAAAATATAAAGTGCATTTTAAGGAGAAATCTCAACCAATTATGTTAATTTTGATTGTTTCAAACAGATAGCATACTTTAAAAGTTCTGGAATGAGACATTTTGAAATTTTATCTTTGACTCAAAGTTCAATAAGCTTTATACAAAACTTTTATCTAAAATGACTCTCACTGATACAAAATAGGAAGAGCACTATTTCCATTTTATAGTCATGGTTTTGCAAAGTCAGTTAATCAAACAGGCAGGCATTTACGTATGAAAACAAGCAACCTCACAAAGAAGAAAATGGGTTCAAACAAAAAAAAAATATGAAAGGAGGAAAATAGAAAGATGCACTTTCAGGGAAGTTGAAGATCTACATACTTCAGGGAAAATGGATGTGGAGATGAAACCTGAAATCTCTTAAATAATTGCACCCTGCTAGAATAAGCAATTTTTTTTAATAAAAGACATATTGAGCTGAAAAAAAAATCAGCTATGATGTCACATCTGGACAAGGATTTAGAGAACAGATCTGGTGTTATTGATCTGGGGCTTGGAACTAGGCATGAATTGGGAAAGAGGACAAGGGCTACATGTGGGATCCAGACTGAAATCTAAGGATGGGGTTGTTGAATAGTCCGGGTCATGATCCTGGATCTGGCTTTAGATTGGATCTAGAGATAGATCTGAAGGACTAACAGGTTGATCCATATCTGACTTTGGAATTGGATCAGGATATCAGAACATAACTTGGATATATACCTAGCATTAGATCTAGATATGGATCAGAAGGACAGACTCGGACTTGAACCTGGACCTAACCCTGTAACTGAAGTAACATTGATCAAAATAGATCACAGGAACAAAATCGGACTTGAATCCGACTCTGGCTTTAGATCTGGATCAGAAGAACAGACACCTGGGAATGGATCTGGATCCGAGTTTGGAGCTGTCACATGGATCACAATATCTGGACTTGTATCTGAATCTGGACCCTGATAAGTGGTGTAGATGTAGCCTTTCAAATAGTCCATCATTATCTGGGTATCACAAATAGTCTTAGAACCCTGTATGCAGGTTTTGGCACTGTATAAAGACATTGTTTTATCTCTTCATCACTTGATATCTAACGATTCTAGATCTTGATACAATTCATCATACAGTATCCCAGAAAAGAAATACACTGCATTCTTGTAATAATTTTTCATTCATTTTGATGAACCAAATCCTTTTAATGATTAATTCATCAATATTTCAAGATAGTAATTTGTTGACATTTTCACGACCTCAAAAAGGAATATCTCCAAAATTTTCCATTAAATGCATACTTTCAATTAGAGATTCAATTCAAAAGCAAAAGCCATTTGCATTTACATTCTTTTGACAATAACACCCCCTTTCGTTCTCAAGACTGCAGGAGAACAGTAATGAGGGGTAGGATGCAGGTGTGTAGACAGGTTGTAATCTTGTATCTGTGATACCCTAAATGATAGACAGAGGTGCCAACCGTTCCAAAATATGCATGAACGAAATTAAAATTTGAATAATTACCTAATACCAAGCCAAATGTTTTCTTAAAGCCCAAGTATAGTTTGGTAAAGATTTCAAAATGTGAATTTTGGGGATTTTATCATGACATATAATTCTTATACCCTTTTTGAGACCACATCATATTTTTTTACGAACTGAGTCTTTGGAACCGAGTCTCGTCGTTATAACAATATTTTGTTTGTTATCAGGCATATAGAAAATCATTTCCGAGATTTGGCAATAGAATGATAAAAAGGTATACACAACAATAAAATTCTGAAATTTTCATCCAATCCCATGCGTGAGAAGTTGTCCTCTATCAAGAAAGAAAATATTGAATTAGAGTCGGGGGACACGACACTGAAATATTTTGCACATTTTAGTTTATAGCTTTTCCAAAACTCATTCATTTTTCGCACAATCTTTTGTGCAACATGTTCATGATACTATATTTCATTTTGTATAGATTAGAAGACAAAAATATTCACTTTAACCAAAACTTTACTTGGGCTTCATGCTTTCTCTCACAAGAAAATCTTTGGTTCAGCTGTTTGGTGATTCACAGTTTTATCATCATGCATACTCGTATATATACTGCAACGGTTGGCATCTCTGAATACATCTAGATGGTGATGATGATAGTTTAGATTTTACTCTCTTTCTTTTCTGACTTACCATGAAGCACAACATAACGATGAAACAAATGCCTACAATGCTTGCAAATGGGATGAGGTATAAATGAAAGGGAAAGACAAAGCCTGGTGTTAACTCTAGCGTATACCTGAGGAGGTGGAGGACAAAATGTGGAGAGAAAAAGGAGAATAACAAGGTATGTTGTAAAAATGATAAAGTGCTTTTAATAGTCTATGAAGTGTGAGATGGAATTTCACGTAGGGTTGTTGAGGGGACCATGGGCACTAGTCTCCAAGCACATACCATACACTTTCGGTGTGTGCATGCGCAAAGCGTGATACAGGGTATGCATTGTGTGACTACATCACACACACAGCATTGGTCTATCCTACTGACTGTGTGTGTGATGTAGTCACACAATGCATACATGTACCCTGTATCATGCTCAGCGCATGCACGCACTGAAAGCCTGGGGTATGTGCTTGCAGACTACATGTACATGGGCACTGTGAGCAGGAAGGACAACAGAATAGGACAGAACAAATGATTTTATTCAAGCCTTTACAATAGCATCATGATTGCAAAAGAAAATAGCACCCTTATTATTCACTGATCAGATGCAACAACTGTTAGACAATACTCCACAAAATAAGAGGGAAGGAAATGTCTTTTGTATGTATCTAGCTGTTGTGAATGCTTGAATGGAAATTGTTCACTTTGTCCAAATCCTTTGTCCCTTCTGTTCACCATGAGGAGAGGTAAAGACCAGCCATTTTCAATATTTTAATAGGAGGTCATGCATAAATTTATGGTCAAAACTGCTAATATTCTTACACTTTTGTTGTTTCATAAAGCTGTTCTTAGAGGTATTCAAGACTGGTGACCCTTTACTAAACTCAATGGCATGTATGTTGCTGAGTTAGCACTTGAGAAAGGGTCACAAGCATTTGCAAAGTCATGTGTTATTTATGTATGGCTTAGGAACTATTCTTGCTGGAAAGGAAGGTGCATACAGTACAACAATGGTTTTCATGGGACAGTTTGAAGTATCATGTTATTAAAACTTGTAGGGACTGGAATGAAACATTACTGAATTATGAGTGATTGCTTCGATAATCTCTTGAAAAGAAAGACACGGTGATCCTTGAAAGCAATATCTTACTTTCAAAGAGTGTAAACTGAACATTTATTCACAAATGCTGCTCCGCTAACCAGTACAAATTACTTTGCTAATTTCAGTTGCATCACGCTTGTAATTTAATAGGTGTTATATTAATTCAAATTCATTACATCAAGCTTCGGGTGTCAAACTATTGTCCTCAAATAAAACTCTCCACCAAATACAGTGCTAGTGATCACAATGAAAAGTAGAGGAATTTGTAATAGCAGCACAGGTTTACATAACTTGACAAATACACTAATGGTGTAAAGTGTTTTTAGTTTATAACATTGCAAGTGAAACAAGTGTAATATTGTAAATCATAATAAACAAATTGCATATTAAAGATGAGTGAGAAGTGCATTGTGATTTTCAACGCAGCAAAATACATGTAGATGAATGCATGAAAGAACTTCTGCTGATAGTAAAATGGGTCGTGCCATAAGGTATGAATGAATGAAGAGAGCACAATAAGTATTTTGAAATAAAAATATATTGTGATTATAATGAGCTCCATTTCAGAAGGTATGGATATAATGTAGAGCAGAGTTTATACAACTTATAATCTCCTTTAAAAACTAACTGCATTACTTTTTAAATTTCCCAGCGATTATAATGCAACTTTAGAGAGAGGCCCTAAAACACAAATAGCTCAAAAGTCTAAATGATACAATAAGTAAATTCTAAATTGAAACCAAAAATTAAATCTGAAATTGTAGAATCAAGAAAGAGCCGTTTCAATTGATATTTATATTACAAATTACATCTATTTATTCCCACTTCAAAAATAATAAATCTCATAAAAAGATCTGAAAATCTATGAATTACTTTGAGATAAAAGAGCGGAACTTGTTGAAATTAGTGCTCAATGTTGACAGAAGGTACTTTAATAAAATTATTTGTTGTTGGAAGTATCTTTAAAGGGCAAGAGAGAATAGTATACACTGCAAACAATTAAAACAGACTAATTTTACAGGATGAATGCATGGTTGAAAAAGAAGCATTTAAGCATGTGAGGGATGAGGATCATTTCATTTGTGAAAACTATGGACACTACAAGCAAGCATAAGATTTCAGCTTTAGATTCATCAAATATTATGCAACATAGAGCACAGCAAACATATCTGCATTTTAAAAGAAGAATAATTGGCAATGTTGATGGGAATGCGTTATGTATATGATATATGGCTTTTTTTAAAGACATGAGCGAGCAAAAATATCTTATTTCTTAGGATGCTNTGAGCGAGCAAAAATATCTTATTTCTTAGGATGCTTTTCAGGGTGGGTAACGCTAAATTATGCTCAGATGAAACAATAAGGCACTGCATGGAGAATTGAGGTGGATATTCTCAAAATAAATCAATGATAGACTGAAAAACATGGTGCTTATTTAACCCCAGGGTATACATGTAAAAACATCGTGCAACACCAGGAAAGTAATATGTTTTTGTTGTTCTCGATTTTGGATTTAATAGTTCTTCATTCAGGATTGACTCTAAATTCAAAGATTTGTTTTGTTAGACCAATACCATAAATGAGATGGAGTGATTGTGATCCAAAATCGCAATGTGATTATGTGTTATCAATAACACCACAGTACATTTTAAAATAACATAACTAGTGCTGGTCAAAAACTTTCCCAGTGTTGCACAATTTATACACTGCATTGGGGTTAAATTAAACATGATGGTGTTTGCATCGTATGTGTTACAAAGCCAGACTGATCCCTTTCTGTTCCATTGCAAATACGATTATCAAACATTTTAAAACAAATTTTCAGAAGCCCAGAAGAGAGTGCTACAATTTACCTATTTTCCCTATCAGGTAAACAGTACATATAGCTTTTATCTCTGGGCTTAAATGCCGCTGCAATTGGAAAACGGAGAGCTGCCCAAAATCAACCTCATATACAGTATCAAATTGTGGTTCAAATCCTATTGCCTATATTCCAATACCAAGGCTTTTAATACATATGAAGATATTATCAGTTTAAATAGCCTCAACAATTCAAAATTAATCCACATGTGGTTTAAATTCCTATTACTTAGTTTGGGGTTACACTAGGTGTAGGTTAAATGTATAGATCAGTTTGGGGAGTGATGGTGCTTCAGATATTTAATTACTTTGTGAGCTGCAGTAAAAATATTACTATATAATGCAGTCTTTTTATGGCAAATACAGCATGTTCATAATTATGTGAATAAAATCCAAGCCAAAAAATGTCTTAATTATAACAAGACAAAAATTACGCAGTGTGTTTTTTTCTTTATCAGCATATCGCCTCATGTGCAAAATAAATGCGAATTCACACTCCCCACACAATACCACCGGAAACTCCATTCATCTTGCCCCATGCCTGCTGGCAGAGTAATTCTCTAGCGCTCCGATGAAATGAGGGTTGGTTAGCATTTTGAAACTAAAATAAGCCAGAATAAAATTCATCCTGACAATTATCAAAATATACCTTTAAATCTTATGATATCGGAGTAGGAACTTTTACNTTGACTCTTGTGATGTCACAATAGGATTGACATTTGAAAGAAATTTGTAGGGGCGTTCCCAACTAAGCCAACATAAAAATGAAGAAAAAATATTATATAATATATGAAACACATTTGGACTCTCTTTCACTGAAAAGGGTATTGATAATGGTATCATACATCAATACAGATCAACTTGTATTTTCATAATAGTGGACCTTTAATATGACAGATTTGTTCTGTTAGAGCAATTTCACAAATGAATTGTTGGATCATAATCTGATATCGAAATGTGATAAAAAATCACTAACATCATGCACAGATCTAAAAAAATAATATCACTTGAGTTGGTCAAACACTTTCCCCGTGTTGCACAATTTATACACTGCATTGGGGTTAAATTAACACGATGGTGTTTGCATCGTATGTGTTACAATGCCAGACTGATCCCTTTCTGTTCCTTTCCAAATACGATTATCAAACATTTTACACAAAATTTCAATAGCCCAGAAGAGAGTGATACAATCTACCTATTTTCCCTATCAGGTAAACGGTACATATAGCTTTTATCTCTGGGCTTAAATGCCGCTTCAATTGGAAAACGGAGAGCTGCCCAAAATCAACCTCATATCAAATTGTGGTTCAAACCATATTGCCCATATTCCAATACCAAGGCTTTTAATACATAAGAAGATATCATTAATTTGAATAGCCTCAGCCATTCAAAATTAATTCACATGCGCTTTAAATTCCCATTACATAGTTTGGGTACATACAGGTCTAGGTTAAATGTATAGATCAGTTTTGGGAGTGATGGTGCTTCAGATATTTAATTACTTTGTGAGCTGCAGTAAAAATATTACCGTGATGCAGTGTTTTTTTATGGCAAATTAGAGCATGTTCAGAGTTCATGTGAATAAAATCCAAGTCCAAAATTGTCTTAATTAAAACAAGACAAAAATTACTCAGTGCGTCTTTTTCTTTATCAGCATATCGCCTCATGTGCAAAATAAATGCAAATTCACACTCCCCACACAATACCACCAGAAACACCATTCATCTTGAACCATGTCCGCTGGCGGTCTATTTTCCTAGCGCTCTGAAGAAATAAGGGTTGGTTGGCATTTTGAAACTAAAATAAGCCAGAATAAAATTCATCCTGACAATTATCAAAATATACCTTTAAATCTTATGATATCGGAGTAGGAACTTTTACTCTATTGAAATGTTGATAATCTGAATTTGGTTTTGATCAGGATGGAATCAGTCAGACAGAATGACTATCACAAAGAATAAAATTTGTCTTTTCTATTCTAAATCAACATGTATTGGTTTTACATAAAAAATACATTGTACTCTTTATACTCTCAACATTTATGAAGCAATGCAATTTAGTTGTCATCAATTGTTGAAATTACAAGTACAAGGCAAAGCTTCTCATTGGTTTAATCTTTGAGCATTTTTTACATCATCATAGATATTTAAAATTCTGACCATAGAATGTTTATAATAATAGTTTGAAATAAATTATTACAGATATATTCATCTACATGTACATATGAAAATCATTACATATTTCTTTAAAACATGAACAACATAATTTTCATGATGGACAAAAATTGTTGTGGAGGTACAATTAAATGATTTAATAATCTGAAGAACAATCCTTTTGAATTCTCTCAACAATACAAGCAAAAGCAGAAATGAGAGGGTTTTTTATAAAGAGGAAATGGGTTCATATAGATAATGATCTTGTGTTGTTTTGTTCTGATGCAGTCACCTGATTATATGACATTGGCATTTGAAAATAGCCTAAAATAGATAATTAAAATTAGTCTCTTTATGAACTTTCTGTATGTTCGAGTCCCACCCATGGCGTTAATTTCCTTCAGCAAGAAATTCATCCACATTGTGCTGCACTCAACCCAGGTGAGGTGAATGGGTAGCTGGTAGGAATATTTATTCCTTGAAATGCCAAGTGCGCTAATGAAGTGGCTGCTGGGCTAAAGCCAAGGTAATAATGCTGCAATTTTAGAGCGCTTAAAGAATTCTTCATAAAGAGTTGATAGGCGCTATATAAAAGCCGTTCATTATTATTATTATTTGATATCATGGTAATTTTTTTTCATGTCTTGAACACATTGTTATGTTATTGTGAGAATCAAAAGAAGGAATAATTATCCTGGTATCACATCACAATTTCCTATGCATTTTGGCATGATTGCTCCACAAAATATTTTTGGTTTAGCAACTTTTTCGCATAGAACTGTCAAGTTAAGTGTTCAAACTGTTTCCTCAACATAGATAATGCTATAAACCAAATTTGAAAAGTAAAATTATTCGCTGCAAACTAATTTTAATTCACCTTAACTTTCATGACATCAGACTTTGTAAACATCATTTTGATGCCAAGTCAGTATAATACAGTCCTAGCATAACAAGGTGCACAGCTTATAACAGGCTTGGCTACAAGCAAGCTTAAACCAAATTGAAAACATGTAGTGGTTTTGGACTGTTTCCATGAAGTCAGAGTCAAAAAGGAAGTTTGTGGTAAAATGTGACATTTCAATTTTACTTTGTCTCCCTTTCCTGGTCTGGTTTACACTCAATGCCAAATCTATGTAGAAAGCAACTAAAGTCTCCTTAATAAGGCCTGGTACATGTATCAAAAATTAAATAATTTCTTCCTCCAATTTTTAATTGTTGTCAACAAAAAACCAAGAACAATAGGATCATGTTAAAGTGACTGGGCTACATGTATATCAATTGTTTTTAGATAATTATATGATGGTAGCGACCAATTCTTGACTTGTACTGTGTATGTTTAATACATGTATATGATCAGTAGTGTGTGGTTGTCTGAGTACATTGTCATTTTCATGAAAATTCTATTTGAATGCAATGTTGGGGAAAATTTCATTCACATGATAGTTTGTGTAATTATGATTACGCTTGAAGTCCTTGTGGAGTTAAATAGCCAGAATCTCTGCAAGCTTTCGTCCAGATAATAGAGAAATCTTGATGAGGGGAGGCCATAAAGAGAGTTCCAAGTGAATTCTACATGTATAAGTGTTCATACTATATCATACTTAAGGAACCAAATTCTATGCTATCTAAATGTACACAGAGTGGACTTTGGACAAATTTGAAATGATTTTGACTCTTATCTCTCAATAATAAATTCTAATCATATACTGAAGATCCAAATGGATTCTATCGCACGCATTACTGCCCTAACTGCACCCCTGTATAAGAAGAAGTACTGTATGTAATGACTTTGCAATTTTCCTTAAACCCATCTCATTTCTGGTTTAACTTGGTATGTTTCCTCTTTTTCTACTTTTCATAGAAAAGCAAAGCAGTGAAAAGAAAACATGATAAAGACCAAAAATTTTTCAAACATCGCCCCCCTCCCGCTCATTTCATTTCATGCTTTAAATTTGCCTATTAAAATATAGTTTATATTTACATGAGAGAAATAGAGTGAAGAATTTAGTTCATCCCAATTCTAACAATAGTTTTAGAGTTCAACAGATCTTCCAAAATCGTATTAATTTCAAGGTCATCCAACTTGTTTTTATCTATATTGTTAAAGAGGTTTGACTCTTATAAGTAATCAAAGTGATCATTTTCATTATTCATCATTATTCTTTATTAATTATTTTGTTTTACATACCCTGTAGTGTAGTTCATCGACTGTAACAAAGTACCAGCTGTGAGTCCCACAAATACTGAAGGTATATAGACGCTCTTTGCAACTAAAAAAAGTAGAAGAAAATTTAAATTTAAATCATCAAAATTAATCACAATTGTGGCACAAAAGAATTCCCCATTAACAAGATGGACATAGAAAGTGGAATAAATATCAGGCGATTTTTACTTGCGCCACATAAATATTGGCACACGCGCCCTACCCGTATGACACATACAACCACTTTCAATTGCTCTGCAAGAATCTTCAAGGATGAAGGAGGCAGACCACCACTAAGAAGAAGAAGAAGAAATAACCAACTAATTTACGAAACCATCATTCGGTATAAAGTATAGCCAATTCAGATGCCATCAAAATAAAAAAGATTACACAAATTCCATTTTTTTTTTAAATGCCCACAACATAACTGGCACAAAGCATATGGTATATGTAGTAAATGTATAAAGGCGTATTCTTTGATACATTTCTTTGTTAAATAATAGGGTAACGCAATGTTTTTCATCTGCTAGAACCACCCATGCATTAAAGGTTTGAATAAGGATATTCTTAATGTGTCCATTTCTTTTGTACTGAAATCATTGTTTGATTCATAACATGGATTAATACCCAGACTGTCTAAATCCAGGGCTGTGTTTCATAAAGCTGCCCTTAGAAGTACGCACAACTGGTGACCCTTTCTCAGGTGCTAATTCAGCAATAAGGATCATCACAGGATGAAAAAAAGGGTCACCAGTTTTGTGTAACTTTATGACAACACTACCCTAGGTGGTGTTTCACCAAAATAAAAAAAGACTTAGGGGTTGTTGCTCAAAGGTTGCAATTGATCGTAAGTTGCAGTTGATCGGTACGCGCCAATCATTGTTTCATGCGCGTCTTGTTAAATGCGCATACCACGCGCGAATGAAAATGGGCGTTACAGTTTGCAAAGTTGCAGTTGATTTGCAGTTGATTTTGAGCAACACCCCCTTAGACTTTAAGAATGACTAGGAGATCCATTCTTGTGCTTAATGGTTAATCATATAATATGAGTATCCAGCAGGACTGATATCGGTCAATCTCAAAGTCTTTCGTAACTTGGTGAAACACCCCCCTCCCCCCCCCCCCCCCCCTCGTGCCATAGTCTTTCATATATTACAATGCAATGGGTAGCAAGTCAATTCTATTTGCATTATTTTATCAGTAGAACTTTGATCCCGAGACATTTTGTGAGTAAACACACAGATTTATGTCATAACAAGGTAACTAAACCAAAACACCAATAAAAACACTTTGAACAACCTTTGATTCTCATTTATAGGCTTCTTGTGATTGTGTGTTTATCTTGTGATATAAATCCATATTCATAACACCCAATATATTTAGTTTGGTTGCACAATTGCAGTTCAACTATGGAGAAATTTCATTTTATTGCATCACATGTCAAGCAAAATTGAAATGAATTTAACTCATTGTAGTTTTCAAATTGACTTCTGGATTTCATGATTCTTAATATAGTTTTAACAAGGACCGAGCAGCTCCAAAAGGTAATTGTGTTATAAAAGGGTGACTGATACATTAGGAATAAATGTTTTCAAATGCTGAATTAAAAATGTTCAAAGTCCTTCTGAGTGTAAAATCACTATAAGTATCTATCTATGTTTTGCTTTGCAAAATTTGCAAAGATGGTTTTTCATTTTTTTTTAAGCTTTATTTTTCTCTCTCCCTCTTTGATCCCAGTAATCTGATGTTAGATATTTTAATCAAGATTCCATAATTTCTTTAATCATTGATTGAACAGGATTTCCTTTACAATATCTACACTATAAATGAGAATTTAGATTAACAAATAATGAAATAAATGACTGAAATAACAATAAATAAATAAATAAATGAAAAATATGAAAGATTAGTTAAACAAAAAATAATTAATGATCGAATAAACATATAATAAAAGAATAAATAAATCTACTCACATTCATTTCCACTCATTGTAGTCAACACATTGCCCTCATCATTATACACTATGGCACCAATATAACCTGCCTGCTGGGCATTAAAAACCTGTTGAAAGAATACAAAATCATCATCATCATTCTCATTACTCCCAATATCATTACTCCCAATCTCATCATCATCATCATCATCGTCATCGTCGTCGTCGTCGTCGTCGTCGTCGTCGTCGTTTTCATCATCATCATCATCATCATCATCATCATCATCATCATCATCATTATCATCATCATCATATTCACCATCACCACCATCATTATCAATCTCATCACTGCCTATATCATCATCATTATCAGCATTATCATTGTCACTATCATCATCATCGACACAATCATCTTCATTACCGCCACCATCCCTGTCATCATCATCAACATCATCATCTTCATATTATTATTATTATTCAGATTCAAACAATAATATTTGAATCCCCCCTCTCACCTTTCTATCAAAGTCACAGTTCCCTCTTCTGATAAGAGCAAAGTACATGTCTGACGTGTTTGGTGAAGGGAGGGGTGGCTTGTCAATCATCTTGCATGCATCTATGGGATTGGCTATCACCAGCATGCCCTGCAAAACAAGGAGAAGAACATTCAAATAAAGACAGGAATTTTTTTTAAATTCTCAAACAGGGCATTTGATGTCCATTCATTCATTTACATGCATAAAACATCATACTAAACAGAGTGAACAATTATAAAATGTTGCATTTAAGAGTAAGCATAATACAAAATCTAATGGAGGTATAATTGTAAAATGTATTGTTAAGCACCAGTCACTTTAAGAAGCCTGGGATCAAAACGACTCTTTGTTCGCAGGCATTTTTGTGAACTTAACGAAGGGTCATGTTCGATCGTGTTGCTTCTAGGCTTCTACATCTGTATGTGACTGAGGCCTTAGATTTGAACAGGTCTGGAGAAACAAGAAAGGTCACAATAAAATCTTGTTAGAATGTGGCCTGAGAAGCCTTAAAGAGAGAAATTATATGGAATAACCCTTATTGCATGAATACAAAGTTTGAATTGTACGGACACAAAACTTCCCATAAGCTTAATACATCCAGAGATTTCAACAATTCTGCATCATTTAGAATAAACATGGGGTGAATTTTCATATACAGTGTATTGAAGGCTTTCATTACAAGTGAAAGGCTGAGAGCATGTTAATTGTTGTCATGTTTCCTCTTTTGTTCAGCTGTTGCATTATTCACATTTTTTTTTACCTCATGCATATTCCGGAACGACTGACATCTGTATTCAATGTAGATGAATAAAGAAAGAAGGACTGGTTTGAATAAGAATACATAAGTGTAGAAGAAGACGGCGGTATTTCTTCAACATAAAATTTGCTAAATTGCACAAAAGTTGGTGAAATCAACATTTAAAAAATCATGGATTCTAGCAATAATTATCAATAATCATTTCAAAATGAAACAATAAAAGAATCAATATATGTTATTTTGTAAATATAAATGTGGGAGTTCCAGTACAAATATTTGATTATTTACACCAAGCAGTTCAAATATAATTGCACAAATTAAAAAATGGTGCTCGTATTATGATAAAGAAAACAAGGACATAAATTTAGCATGTATACATACCATTTGTCCATTCGGAGGGAGGCCAAATGCTGCAGTGACAGACTGGAAACGTTGTGTATCATTGGTTGGCGAAGTCTGTACAAAAATTTTTAAAAATTTACAAGAACGATCATCAAATTGATGGGCCCTGATAAGCATGTACTGTAACAAATAATGAATAAAAAAGATGCTATTGAGTATTAAAAATACTCACAAGATTTTCACCCATTCAGTACAAGAAGTCATACCAGTCGTTCTTAGGGGATGTGTTCAAAAGTTGTGCATGATTGCAAGTTGCAGTTGATCGGAATGTGCCAATCAAAATCATTGTTTCATGGATGTCTTGTTAAATGCGCATACTGTGAGCGAATAAAAGTTACAATTTGTAAAGTTGCAGTAATTGAATTTTACCAACACCCCCTTAGAGTTGTTTTTAACATTGTTTGTAACTTGGGGAAACACAGCCCAAGGCCCCATAGCATAAAGGTTTCCAATAAAGTTAATTCAAAAGAGCAATGCTGATTGGTTTATACTAATTGAACAACTTCGCATGGAACTAAGATCTTGATTGGTCATTTTCTTTGTGATTAATTTATGTTACGGGGCCCCATGGATTCGTAACACGAATCGGGGGCCCAGGGGCCCAGGGGCCAATTGTAACATGGAGGTTTGCAATTAATCACTGATTTCATAGAGCAATTCTTAAAAAATATTGGTTACTGGTCTATTGAACAAAAAGCGCATAGAACGAAGATCTTGATTGGCCATTTTCATAAGCAATTAATTGCAAAACTATGGGGCCCAGGGGCCAATTGCACGAAATGTTCTTGTAGCTATTCTCTACTTGCTAAGAGGTTAACTTTTTGTGCCACCCTGTTAACATCTATCCCTGTTCATATCTGCACTAAAGAGGGTGGCACAAGAAGTTAACCCTTTGACTACTGGAACCGGGGAGTCCCTGTGCAGAGTCTATGAAAATTAAAGAATTCAGTAGTCAATGAGTTAAGACATCTAAGCAAGACAAGGATACAAAGCTACATTGTAGGACCATTTCATACAATAGGTGGGTTTACTAATAGATGCAAATTTTATGCATACCTCTAACACAAAGGTTGTTCTTGACAACCAGAAAGCTTGCCCGAGGCTTGCCCGACATAGCAACAAGTAATGTATGCAAACTGGATTCCAATTATTGTAGTCT
>BQKZ01011078.1:13326-24039 GCA_036244855.1 Temnopleurus reevesii | reverse complement strand
CATCATCATCATCTGTATCACTTACTGCTGGTTTAGCTGGACCTCTTGCTCCGTCCATTTGTGATAAGCCTCACATCCGCACTGCGGTGAATTGTGAATGATGTCTTTGACATTTAGGAAGAATTCCTATAAGAGTGAAGAACAAACAAAATCAA
Organism: Temnopleurus reevesii; assembly: GCA_036244855.1. Taxonomy (NCBI): domain Eukaryota; kingdom Metazoa; phylum Echinodermata; class Echinoidea; order Temnopleuroida; family Temnopleuridae; genus Temnopleurus; species Temnopleurus reevesii. The sequence goes on along the minus strand of BQKZ01011078.1, from coordinate 23,884 downwards.
TATAATAATAATAACATTCAATTACCTTACAGTGTAGGACACACAGCCATAGCATGTCCTTATGATCTTATAGCCAAACAAGAAACAGCTGTAAAGAAAATTCAAAATTGCATCATAGCAAAAAAGCGCATACATGGGTGCTGAGTATTTGGTTCAGTTTCAACCAAATGAATGGATAAATACTTCACTAGCACAAATTTTCAACTTGTTTCAGAAATCACACACTTTCTTGTTTAGCTTTTTCTATATACTTGTGTGTTCACTACATTTCCTTGTCATTCTGCTTAAGATTAAACTTCTGCTAAGATCAAAAGCTCAAGCCCTTTTTGACTTCATAAAATAAAAAAGATAAGTCTTTAAATATCAAATATGAAATTGTCATATTAAGCATAGTAAAGAAATTTTTGCGGGCAATATTTGAGGCTAATGCTGAACAAAATATAAAATCTTACAAAAAAAGATAAAGTTGTGAAAATTTTTAGTTTTTCTCCCAATGAGGAAATGCCCTGTCGCATTGATGAAAACCTAAAAAACTTACGTTGCTCATTTTCTCGTACTGCACAGCAGATTCCATCGTTGCCGTAGAATAATCTAAAGTATCTTTCCATGAGTGGAGAAGGAAAACGAAGCGGATCTGTCGCGACGAGTACGTCCGAAGAGCCTCTTTGATTGTGATGAAGTTCTTGAGCGATTTGGACATCTTGCAGCCTTGAATGGTCAGTTGGCCAGAATGGAGGAAGTATCGGACCCAGTTGTCGTTACCATAGTGAGCCTGGTAGAGGGACAAAAAGAGTGAGATTAAATTTAGATAAAAATAATATTATGATAGAGCTTTCGCTCATAGAATAATCAGGAGACCTTCAGAGTTAGGTTGCCAAAAGGAAGGACAAAATGGACCCAAGTACAGATAGCTTTTGAACTATATTTGATTTGAGTTGATTTAATTTGATTTGATTTTGATTTCTGCGTTCAAATGAATGATTTACAATACAAACAATACAAACAGAGAGATTGTCTGATGATGCATGAAATTTTGCCGTCTTTGTTAAGATGGCTCTAATTGATTTAGACATAATAACATTAATATTTCTCAAAATGACATTCTTAAAACTTGTAATTATGTTGGCTAAATTAATCATTGGCCTGGCAGCCACTAAGAAAAGCCAAATCAGTATTTCTCTATTTTTTTTAATTCTGAATGCAAAAGAAATCAGAAACTCCCTTTTTTAACTTTAACATAATTTGGTGTATGGCAAAAGATAAAAATAAATCATCAATGATAACTAAATCAAGATTATAGTAACAATATCTCCTAATTTCAGAAATATAATTTCATCAGCAAATTTATAAATCTTTGAATCTCACCTCTGCTTGTGCAAGTTCGTTGTCATGGTGAGGGAATTTGAGATCGACACCACCGGTATGGATGTCCATTGATTCACCTAGAATACTACTCGCCATCACAGAACACTCTATATGCCATCCTGGTCTCCCCTGTGATGGGGGACGATAGAGAGAAGAGGAGGAGAGTAGCGGGTATGAGGAAGAGAGAGGGAGTTAAGGGGAGGGGAGAAAATGAGAGGAATGGTGAGGTAGACAAGGAGGAGAGAAAGCAGAATAAAGAGATAAATATGGAGGATATTATAATTAGAGAATAATGGGACCGGAGGAATAGGGAGAAGCAGAGAGGATCAGAGGAGAAAGAGAACGAGAGAGAGAGACGTATGAGGGAGGACAAATTTAATAGGAAGAAGGAAGACAATGAGAAAAGAAAAGATGGGGTAAGGATATGCAGGGAGGAGGGGAGAAGGAAAGGAGAAAGAGAGGGTGGGAAGAGGGAGTGGGAAGAGAGAGTAAGAAAGAAAGGGATAATGAGTGAAGAGGGGAAAGGAAAGAGAAAGAGAAAGAGAAGGGAGAATAAAGAGAAAAAGAAAGACAGGGAGGGAAGAGGGGAGTGGAAAAGTAACAGAAGTGGGAAATGGGAAAGAGAAAGAGAGTGAGGGGAAGAGGGGAGGAGAAAGAGAAAGAGAGTGAGGGGAAGAGGGGAGGAGAAAGAGAAAGAGAAAAAGAAAGAGAAGAGGGAAGAAAGAGAAAAAGAAAAAGGGGAGGGAAGAAAATAGGGGAAAGAGAGAGAGAAAGTGAGAGAAAGAGAAAGAGAAAGATAGTGTGGAGAAACATGAAAGAAATACCATCATTCACACACAAAATTATGGTGGTTTATCATTTATCAATAAAAATGTTACTGACTGACTGATGGCAACTCAACCTACACCTGTAGATTTTTCTCACATTGGGTACATGAGCTAAAGTTATCAGAATTATTTTAAATGCAAGGTAAATTGGCAATCATAAATGTTCAAACAAATCAGCAATTTTTCATCAGTTTCTCTATGTAGGATCATTTTTAGGCTTACCATTCCCCATGGCGACTCCCAGGCAGGCTCACCAGGCTTCGACTTCTTCCAGAGAGCAAAGTCGTTGGGTGATTTCTTCTCCTGCAGCTGGTCTGGGGAGATGCTTAGATCACCCTCCCCCTCCGCCAGGGCAGCCTGGTCCCCGTACGCCTCAGGCACAAGCTTGGCATAGTGGTGCCCCTCGGCGGCATCGAACTTGGATGTCGTGAAGTAGACTGATCCATTGGATTCGTAACTGAAGAAGAGAAACAGCAGAATGGGTAGGATTGAAAATAAAAGTGGACACCATTAGCATCTTCCCTATTCAGACATTCATAATGGATCTTGGAGTCGAGAGATTTTTTCTTTTTGCTTTAGATTACACTTCCTCTCTGCCAAGACAGCCTGGTCTCCGTATGCTTCTGGTACAAGCTTGGCGTTGTGGTGCCCTTCAGCGGCATCGATTTTGGACGTCGTGAAGTAGACTGATCCGTTAGATTCGTAACTGGAATGGGGGAAAAGGATATGTGGAGGTATGATCAAAAATAAAAGTGGACTCCATTAAGCATTAGGATTGACAATGAAAGTAGACTACATAAAAATGAATGCCATATTCAAATTTTCAAGCAGGAAAGAAAAGAATTAAACAAAAATCATCGTAAACCTCTGCATCTGTGGTCTAGTTTCTGTACATCTCAGGCAAAACGTTATTTTCCATTTTCTTACTGATTATAAATATAATTGAAAGTAAGGAACAACTCTTGGAATGAAATTCAGAGTGACTGGTGTCAGCTCTTACACTAAATTATTGAGAAAAAGTACCTTCTCTGACTCTTGTTAATATACTCAAGTATTTCTCAATTTTGAGAATGGCTTCTGAAACACCACCCAGATAGCTGCCAATATAAGGCAATGTAAATTAGTAATGCTACAAATTAGCAATCTTCATATATTTTACATTTTGCTAATGTTGCCAAAATTAGTAATCTGTACTGGATTTAACACAAAACATGAAACATCCAAGGCCCAAATTAGTATTGATTACAATAAATTAGTAAAACTTGGCAGCTAAGCACATTGGCCAAAACTGAATACTAGACGAAAATACTTACCCAAAGTCTCTTTCGATGATTTTCTGTACATATGTGATAACCTCGGGAACATATTCGCTCACTCTCGTCAAAGCATCTGCGGGTAGAACCTGAAGAAAAAAGGAGCAAAGAGCAAAGAATGTAAGAAGTATTGCTATGAATGTTATCGAACATCTACAACTAGATGGATGTCACAAAAGTATTATTGTTTAACTTGAGTTTCTTCATCAGCGGTGTAGACTCAACAGCTTTCAACACTCCTTCTTCCCCAGTGTCATCTGCCTGTGGAACGATCTCCCTGCCAATGTCACATCATCGTCTTCGCTTGAAGTATTCAGAAGACGACTGGTAGGGTTGACGCTGCGCAAGGACTAGAAGGAGGAGTCCGTTTTTACTCGCACAAGGAGCACTTACAGCACAAACTTTTGTACAAATAAAGTCTAATTTGGAGCTCAATAATACAACACGACACACAAGCACCGCACAAAGTACGATATTACTCTTTCCAGAGGAATGTACTCACATTGGAAGAAGAAGAAGAAGAAGAAGAGTGTGTTAAGTAATCAAAGGCATGACTGCTATGTCGGTGAGACTAAACACATACTATATAGAGTAGACATATTACAACCTTTTGGCATCACATTCATAGCTTTCAGAACTAGGTTAAGGTCCAAGATCAATCTTGATCAATCTGGTTTGAAAACTGAATGAAACCAGACTAATGTGGTTCAAACTGGTTTGAACTAGTCAGCCACTCACATTCATGGCATCCATGTTACAGAGGAAATCTTAACATTACACAATAGAGATCTATCTGAACATCAAGCAATTCACAACGGCCTTAACCTTGATAAATCTGGGAAAAAACAGTTTAAAATGAGAACAATACAGATACTTGCACTTTATACATTCAAAGCATTCTTGTCATTACGGAACTCTACTTCCCAGTTTCGAGTCAGAGGTTAAAGGACATAATTATCAGAAACCTTTTATGCTTCCCAAGTAAAACCAGTTCAAACTAGTATAAACCAGTACTTACGAGGTAGCGCTGAAAAGATGGATTGATCTGAAACATTGCATCTTTCCCCAGATAAAACCGGTTCAAACTAATATAAACCAGTACTTACATTCAAGGCATCCATGTCACTGTGGAACTCAGCTTCCCAATGTTGAGGTAAGGCTGAGAAGATGGATTTATCTGAAACATCAGATCCTTTCTGGGCGTCAAGCATTTCACCAAGAGGATCCTTAGCCTCTGCCAATAAAATCTGTTGAAAGAGAATGAAATAAATCATACCATGTAAATTTTTCTGCTTATAAAATGAAAATGAAGTCAAATTCATTTGAATAACCATTACATAAGGGTAATCATTTCATTTATAGTTCCATTTAAACCCATTGTCTACTGAAATTGGGTAGTTCCTACACAAAGTCTGTGGGAATTACAGAATCTAGTACCAAATGGATTAATTTCATATGCATCCTTTGGAAACCGAGTAAAAACAGAACAATGCATTTTTAATAACAATCCCAATAAAGATTACATTCTTCAATTCATTTCAGTCTTTATTGATAAAATACATGTTAACTAAGCAGAAAATAGTAAATATATCAAATTAAAAATACAGTTCTTTACCAACAAATCTGATGCCTACAGATTAAATGTTGGTCTTGGTTGTAGGAGTTGGCTTTCACACAAAAATAAGCACTTTCACAGTGATCTACTTATCTAAACACACTGTGAAAGCCAAAATTTTAGCATACATAAATCTTGGCAAATTTAATAAAATTCAGACCTTTTTCAAACATCAGGAAAATGTTATTTCAACGTTTTGGGCATTCTAAGAATGAGTGAAAGTTTTATTAAATTTTCATGGTCTCAATTTCTCAAAAGTAAAACCCCAGCAAAAAATTTCAGCTTTAAAGTACATCTCAAACAAATGCCATTGATTAAAAACTAAAAAAGAAAGAAAATTTAAAAGCTACACTGTAATCATATTAACCTGCTTAAGTTCTTCACTCTTGGCAGCNGGGCATTCTAAGAATGAGTGAAAGTTTTATTAAATTTTCATAGTCTCAATTTCTCAAAAGTAAAACCCCAGCAAAAAATTTCAGCTTTAAAGTACATCTCAAACAAATGCCATTGATTAAAAACTAAAAAAGAAAGAAAATTTAAAAGCTACACTGTAATCATATTAACCTGCTTAAGTTCTTCACTCTTGGCAGCTTCACATTTGGCGAGTGCTTCTCTGACTTTGTTAATGATCTTCATCAGCATATCTTTCTTCTCAATATTCGTCTCTTTGTTCATCTTGTTCTGGTACGGCTGGATAATATAAACAACAATAATAATAATAATATAAATTATAATAGACAAAATTTATATCTAGTACATGTATTCACTCTGCAGAGTGCTCAAGGCGCTTTGCATTATCATTATCCTGGCTTTAGTCCGCCGTACACTAGCATTTCAATGAATAAATATTTCTACCAGGTACCCATTCACCTCACCTGGGTTAAGTGCAGGAAATTAACGCCATGGGCGTGATTCCAACCTATGAACCGCTGTTCGAAAGGCGAGAGTCAGAACCACTACACCACAACTCACTGTATAGAACTGAAATGGTCTGGATAACTCCGCGAGAAATAAGAATGTGAATAAACAAAAAGTTTCAAGGACCCTTCAAAAGCTTCAAAAGCTTTCTTTGACTGAATAAAGCACTCTAAATTAGTTTTGTCTGTTATATCAAAAAACATTATCAACATTCTCAAACTTGAAGATGGGCAATGTTGCATGAAATAATGTCATAATAATCTTCATCTCAGGTAGCAATCCCATTCAATTTGAAAGACTCTTGCAATCACTAACGGTACATGACACATGGACTTTGTTTCATAAAGCTGTTCGTACATCTGATGCACAACTCTAAAGTGCTAAATGTACACACAATATCGGTGCATTTTTCTTGCTTAGATCATTTCAATTCCAATTACACCGAGTTCCTACATAACCATTGAGCTCACCAATTCAGATATCTCAACGCTACATGGTAAACAGGCAAACTTACTTCAAGTGCTTGTCGGACATCTGCGATCACTTTATCCACATCACTGGTATTGTTCATGTACTGATCGTAAAGGTAGTTTGTGCGAGCACGTTTGACGATCTTGTCGTCAACATCGGTGATGTTCATGACTTAAGTTACGTCATAGTTGAAATACTTGGTCATCACTCGACGTAGGATGTCGAAGGAGATGTAAGATCTGGAAAGAAAAGTATGAAAAGGCAAAGAAGTCAAGAAGAAGTTATAGTATCCAATTAACCAAATCTTTTATCTATAGGATAGAAATTCATGAAATATACACTTTGAATAAAAAAACAGATATTTGATATAGAATTACTCTGCACAATTAATCTAATCATAGGATTAGACTAAAACATCTTAGACTAAAACATCTTTAACTTTCAATGCTAACACCTGATCTATAAAAAAATTGAAAAAACTAAACAGAACAAAGAATTATCATTCAACAAAAATGATAATTAACAACACTTGTGCAATCTTGTCCCATGTTATCTCATCCATCATCATTCAGATCATTCAGACCTCTAAGCTATCTTTAGTTTAGCCATAGAAATCATGGAAGCACTTGCATATCATTTCTATGTTCACTAGGGTAATAATATTTCTTTATTCACAGTGATTCTTTTTATAATTTCCTCCTGAATAAAAAGGCCCCCATAATACATTTTAAGGGCTATTGTTAAGATTAAGGGGATGTTGATCAAAAGTTGCGATTGATCGCAAATCAACTCAAAATCAGTTACAAAGTGTACCGCACATTTTCATTCCTGCATGATATACTCTTCCTCCAAGACGCTCATGAAACAATGATTTTGATTGGCACCTTCCGATCAACTGCAACTTGCGATCAATTCTCCCAACCGACTATTGTTGTAAGTTCGAAGCCGGTGAGGGAATCAACAAGTTTTACAGAAGATAACTATGTAGAGCCGGGACGGTCACTTTCAGCTTCCGGTTCTGCTCGCGTGTATTTGTATGGGACTTTGTTTCGCTGACTCCATAGCTTCGTTTTAAATGCTCATAAATATATAATTCAGCATAAGTTTGTTTTTTCTTCACATGTTACATATATTATGGGTTTTTTCTGTGAGGCAGCACAGTGCACATTGGACGATGCAAAAAGGAGAAAAATGGACAAATATCCATGGATGAGAGCTGTGACTGTGCATGTATCATATGTACCTGAAGTATGCTTTGAGGTTCGATACAGGAGGTATCGATCGATATCACTTGGTATCGCCTGGGGAAAATAGCAACTAATAAACAACACCCCCTTAGGGCGCTAATCGCCCTTTGCCCTGTGTATCTTTTTACTTACCTGGCATGACCCATGTGAGCCGCATCATAGACGGTTGGACCACAGCTGTACCAGGACACCCTCTTTCCTTCTTGTGGAACAAACACTTCTTTCTGTCTCGAGAGACTGTTGAAGAGAGTTAGCTGGGCCTTCTGTGTACCCGCTGGCGGCTCCCATACTGGTTGGCTGCGTTTCTTCCCTGCGGATAAAACAATTGATGTGTTGTTTAGGCAAATAAAAATTGTTTTGATGCCCAAGACGAACTGATTCTGATTTTTCTGCTCCTTTTAAAATTATTTTTTTGGATAGACTCTCCTTCCAACACAAGGTTTCAACAAATGGAGTTCTCTCAACAATTAATTTACTTATGGAACAACCTTCCATCTGATGTTGTCAACAGCAGCAGTATTAATTCCTTTAAGTCTAATCTGGAAAAGGCATGGGCATCTAAATTTGACTGCTATGATTATGACCCAGACGAGAATTTCGTTTTCATTCAGCAGTGAAACTCCTTTGCATGCACCATCTCATACTAAAGTAAGGTTGAGGTTTCAGAGGGGCAAATAAGTCTGTTTTTCTTTATGCCCAACATCAAGGTAAATCAAGGTAATTAAATTTAAAAAAAATGGAGAAAAAACCCTGAAAATCATGCCTGACCTTTTTCTTCTTGTTCTTGTTCTTCTAATCTGTTGGATTCCTCCAGTTGCTGGAGAACTGCAGTAGCGTTGCAGAGATGGAGTCGAGCTAATGTTATAGATTCTTATTCAATAAACAGAATTAACTACGACTCCGAGTCTGGCATGCCATTGGCTTGGGAATGTTGCCCAACCGTCCAACATTAACGTTAGTAATCTCTACACTGCAGTAAAATTGGGCTCAGATCTAAAGTGATTAATCGCATGTCCAGCATCATTGAATAAGAAATAAGATCTTCAAAAATGTTCATTGTCCAGTCTAAGAAATTCTAACTGATAATTTTTTTTTATCATTTCATTTTTTGTTTTAAAAAATAAAAAATAAAATTTCCTTTTGGCTTTTCCCTCTTTAACAACGAACAATTGTTTTTATTCTTACCATCAGTCGCCATTATAAAAATGTCCTTCTTTGGCTTGCCTTCTCAGATCAAAACAGCTCGTTTAATGTGTCCCCGTGAACGAGGAAAGTAAAATATACAGCGTCTTTACTTCTGGCTCGTCTGCCCACACAAAATACAACGGGTGGGCACGCCCACAAATCGAATGAACCGCTGCACAGCTGTTCCCAATACAAACGCGTGCAATCCACGTACGGTACACACTCGCGAGACAACAAATTCAGAGGACTATTGCATCATGCATCCGGTGGATTGTCACGGGAGACATCTCACCATTGATATCCTATGATAAAAGGCGTTGGAAGTTGAGTAATGTCTTCCCGGAGATAAAATACGACACTTCGCTATGGAGCGCCAATTGTAAATAAATCAAACGTGAGGATATAAAAAGATGGTGCAATAGTCTTTACAGACAGGAAAGTATAGTAACTAGAACATTGTTATAAGACACAGGACAGAACCAGTATTATATGTTGTTTGCTAAATCAAGGTTTTTACGAATTACCTCTAGCTACTGGTGTACGGGACGTAGACACGTCAAACACCATCAAAAAACAAAAACAACAACAACAAACAACTTTACAGACAATTTTTTTTCCCTGCCCTTTCATCTCTGTTACATCATCATGGTTATCTATTTGAGTGAAAAAATTATGTAATTTCATGAAATGTTTGTTAATTTATTATGGAAGATTGATTCTCGTCTGCTTTTGCCCTTCAAAACACAGCGAGGGGTTAGAAAAGTTTAAAAATATGTAGAAATATCTGGGCCTAAAATTGTTTAATGAAACCTTTACACCTATATGTGCCCTCTCTTTAAAACTTCCTAGTAATATTTCAGAACTTCAAAATTATTCAACTTAATTTTCAGTCTAATTGGAGTGAAGCTTTCAATATTAATACTATTATCATTGTTTTAAATCCTCTATAACTTTAACTGGAAAATCTGTCTGCAAGTCGGTCGTACACACATCCCCCCCCCCCCAAAAAAAAAGACTCACACCAACCATCAACAACAAAGAAACAAACATAACTACAAAAACAAATCCGTCATCATTTTATCAAAGATATGATAACAATATGATAGTATGTGAATCAGCTAGACAGTTGAGCCAAATATTTTCTAAGTACAGTGAAACCTCTTTATAGGGACCATGAAAATGACCTTGTTATATCAGAATCCTCACTTTATCAGGGTAAAAAAAAACCAAAGGACTAAAAAGAGTTGTGATCAATAAAATAACCTTGTTTTAACAGGTATCTCGCTATATCAGGGTAAAAAACAAAGAATTATAAAGAGTTGGGACCAATAAAATCACCTTGTTATAGCAGGTATCTCGCTATATAAGACCTCTTTATGACGAGGTTCCACTGTATAGGTACCATTATGGTTTCTCTCACTAGAAAATATTTGGATCAGCTGTATGGTTATTCACATTCCAATCTCTAATCTCTATCCTAATGCATATTTTGGAATGTTCATGAGCGCTATGTCGGATTTTTGTTCTTTTTAAGAGACTTTTCTAACATTGTCCGCCACGTACACCCCCAAAAAAAGGAATGGGGGAAAAAAAAAGATTGGGGGGGGGGGGGGGGGG